>KV751351.1:2359242-2369796 GCA_001698575.1 Mola mola
ACGGAGAGGAGGGGGGAGGAGGAGGAGCCGCGGAGAGAGAGGAGGGAGACGGAAAGAGCGCGTGTTTCAGCCTCAGAGTGTGACAAATAAGAGAGGAGAAGACGGCGGAGGGCACTCAGCACGCACACGGAGGGCGAAGATCTGGAGCGGGATGACAGCGCGGCCGAGGATCTGCTTTCACTGCGCTCTGTCTCTGCACTGAGAGTTCGGCCCCTGACCCTGACCCGGGGAGAGGACACCTGCTCTCAAGTCTGCACCGAAGGAAAGCCTTGGCGGCCAACATGCAGAGACCAGGCGGCCAGGGGACGGCGTTTTCCATCGACTCGCTGATAGGGACACCTCAGCCCAGGCCGGGACACCTGCTCTACACGGGCTACCCCATGTTCATGCCCTACAGACCTCTGGTTATTCCCCAAGCGTTGTCCCACTCGCCTCTGTCGTCTGGCATTCCCCCACTCGCGCCTTTGGCTTCTTTTGCGGGGCGGCTCACGAACACGTTCTGTGCCAGTCTGGGACAGGGGGTGCCATCCATGGTGGCGCTCACCACGACGATGCCGAGTTTCTCGGACCCCCCGGACAGTTTCTACCCGCCGCAGGAGCTCCCAGGTCCCCGTCTGAGCGCCGCCGACCCCGGGGCGAGGAGGCAGGAAAGTCCGCACTCGGAGGAGCTGCACGGCCGGGACAAGGGCTCCGAGCTGCTCAACTTCTCGGAGGGTTTTCAGACTATATCAGGTGAGCTCGGCCTCGTCGTGCCTTGACGGCATTTTGTCACATCCAAAACTCAGGGCCGCTGCGTAAAATGCGCTCCGTCTGGTCGCAGGTAAACTCAGATGAGAGTTACAGGCCATGTTTTATTTCTTTGGAAAGCGTTGCAGGTTAGCATACATGCTAATGATACCAAATTTATTTTAGTCCTTGTTCCTTATTTCTGGGAACAGAGTGTAAATGAAATGACTTCTTAATTGTTCTTCGTGTTATTATAATAGGAAGACAAGTGCGCACTGATCCAGATTAGTGGACAATTAAATGGAGTGATTGTAGGGTGTAGGTGAAATGAAACTTGTAAAGTTGAGACGGACGTTCTCAGCTGCGGTGAAAACTTACAGAACAAGTCAGACACAGAACACCTGTGACGGCCCATCAGGATTTTTGGCTCGTGTTGCTTCCTGAAAAAAAACAAACAACCAAAACAAAAAAAAAACCCTCTTTTAAACAAACACAAGCCTTCTATAAATGCTTTCGATTTTTCTGTCAGACTTGTTCCTCCTGGTGTTTTTTTTTTTCACTCATGTGGACGCGTCTGTTCTTCCCTGTCTCCGCATTTCAGGCGAGACTAAACTGTACAGCTCAGACGACGAGAAGCTGGACCTGAAGTCAGCCGACGCCGTCTGCAGCGACCGGGAGGACAGCTCCGCGGACAGCGAGAACGAGAGCTTCTCGGACGGGAACAACTGCGGCCCCCTGTCCCAGAAGAGCAAAGTGAAAGGCGGCTCGCAGGACGCGCTGCCGGCCGGCAGCTCGGCGGGGAAGAGCCGCAGGAGACGGACGGCTTTTACCAGCGAGCAGCTCCTCGAACTGGAGAAGGAGTTCCACTGTAAAAAGTACCTGTCCCTCACCGAACGCTCGCAGATCGCGCACGCGCTGAAACTGAGCGAGGTGCAGGTGAAGATCTGGTTCCAGAACCGCAGGGCCAAGTGGAAGCGGATCAAGGCCGGCAACGTCAACAACCGCTCAGGGGAGCCGGTGAGAAACCCCAAAATCGTGGTCCCCATCCCGGTGCACGTCAACAGGTTTGCAGTGAGGAGCCAGCACCAGCAGATCGAACAAGGGACCAGGCCGTGAACCGGGATGAACAATCAGAATTATGAATAGTAAAAGAAAAACAACAGAAATAAACAAACACTTAACATTGACTCTGCTGGTTTGTTGAACGCATGAAGCACAAAAAGGAGGATTCGATTCTTTTGGCCGAGAGGTGAGACAGAGCAGAGATGTGCTCGCAGACAATTATTTGGCAATATGCTGTCCTTTCTATTTATTGTTGTGTAAATATGTAAATATAAATGGGTAAAATGGGCACTATGAGATGAGACTGTAAAGATTTTTTTAAGTATTTATATGTAGGTCCAAAATGTTACCTTGGTTACGTGCATGTCCTTGTTTGTGTGAAGCTGATTAATGTTTATTGTTTGTTTTTTGTTTTTTGTTATTGTGTTTCGTAAAATTTGTTGAGCACATTTGCATGCAAAGACGTTTTACTTTTGTTTGTTTGTGTTTTTTTTTTTTTTGTTTGTTTTTTTTTAGTAGGAACCACCTTTTGGCCACAATTTGTGAACAAAGGAAAAGTTGTGAAGGAATTATGACCAAACAAGGGATGAGTGTAAATCATATTGACCTAATAAATAACTTTATATAAATGATGGAATCCAGATTGAATCATTGCCGTTCAGAGAGCAGAGTGACATTGTTTCATGGCCAAAGAATCTCCAGGAATTATTTTATTGTGCTATTTTTGAACAATGTGTTTACACATATCAAAACCAAAAAAACAACAACAAAAAAAAAATCAAGCTTTGTTAAACATGTAAGAATAAAAAATATAAGTAATCATACATATAATATCCAAATTATGGAGCAATTTACTGATAAACTGGCATTTTTTTTGTCATATACATTCATTAATAGCTCAATTTTCACAACTTAAAAATCCACCATTTGAATGTTTTCTCTGATGCAAATTACAATTTTCTTCTTTTTTTTTTTATTTTTTAAATAACAGCAGTGATTTATTTTTTAGGAATCCACGTCGTCTTGAATGGACTGATGGATTTTCATTAGACAACACGCTGTACTGAACTTATCTGTCATTTTGTCAAACAATAAAAGATCTTAAACATGATGCCGAACAAAAAGAAGCATCTAAATTCAAAACCCGTTAAAACAAAAAAAGCTACTTTAGTGGCATATCGCAGTAAATCTCACAATGAACACGCTTCCTTTTTCAAATAATGTGCAATCTTTGCAGAGTTGATATCCAGGACGATTTGATATTTAATCAGACGGATTGACAACTGCAGAGAATGCTGAGAAAATAAAAAAAAGTCTTAAAAGGGGTTCGACTGCTCCAATGAGTGAATATTTTAATACCATTCTAAAAGAGGCAATATATGCCTCCTAAACGTGACAGTCGGTCTTCTAGTCTAAAAGCCTGTAGCTACTAATACAATTCAATGGAGCCGCTTTGCACCAGCACACCTGATCCAGCTTGCTCACTGTACGACTCAATATGGGAACACATGGGAAGGTCACAGAGCAGCGCTATTAAAATAAGCTCCAATGAGAATAATGTCTGACCACGGAGCTCTTCAGTTACAGGAAAAGAGCAGAGAGAAAAAAAAGGGACCTGATGTGTTAGGCAGACTTTCATACGGTTCTGACTTCCCAGGATCAGTTTGACCCTTTTCCAGAGTACACCCCCGCCCCATGTCTCACCTGCAGCAGCACCTGTTGAAGTGTGACGATGGGGCAGGAATCTGCAGATGTTTTACTAGTATTAATATTTCACTGAACCTCTTCTCGTTTGTGTATTTAGCCGCAACGTGGCAGGTCCGAAACACATTACTGTCTGCATTATTACGTGACTTCAGAGATTATTCCACAACCTGTGCACCCAGGAGTGGCCAAGCTTTTCTTCAAGGGGACTGAAGGAGCGATGATCGTGCGAGGGAGCAGTGGAAGTTTTTATTATGGTGCGACAGCTGACTCTCGCACGGGGTCAATTCCGCAACACTGTGCGATATTTCTGATGATGTGGGAGGTTGAGCTGCAGCTCAGACAGTTCGTGTTGCTCGCTATCATCAATAAGACCCTGTGGGCAGGAGTGCTTCATTCCAAATTTCTGCTTGCATGTGAGGGGAAAAAAATATTAAAACACTAAGCAGCTTATTTAATGTTACGTCGTTTCATTTTCGTGTGTTGTTCGTGTGTCACTTTGAGTGGTTTACCGGTGAATCTGGTGCCTCATGAGGTTTGAGAATCCTTACATGAACACCTCAGTCGGACCGCTCCGCTACTATCACAAATTGAAATATCAGAAGTTCTCGCCAGCAAAGACATTAAACCATTCCTCACCTGGAGAGAGAGGTAGAGGAAATCAAGGGACCTCATTACTCGCTGGTGGTGCGAGCGCAGGCTGCTCAGCGCCGACTGGAGGTCTGACTTCTTGGGAGGGTCCGGACCGTCGTGGCTACAGTGATGTATGGGCAGATGCATCAAATCGCACAAGATAAACAAGCGATGAGTTTCATCAGGGCCATCATAGCTTTAATTTGGCTGCCTAATGAGTCAGATCTAGTGGCGGAGATAAGAGTTGTCAGAGGCCCAGCTCTAATGAATTTCTTGCCACTTGTAATCAAGGTTGCCTGTCTGAGGGGGGATGATTAATGGAACCCTGGAGGATTCCCTCGGCCCTCAGCCTTCATTACAGCTAATGCATTCTCAGGCAAATTAACAGAGAAATGCAGGCAAACGCCAGTGGGGAAGAGGAGAGGAAGAGAGAGGAGAAGGGGAGAATGGGAGAGAGCGATGGGAACTGAGTGTTTATGTAAGACAAAGGATAGCGAGGAGAGCGGAGGGGAAGATGGTAAGGTGGACATGGAGGAGCCAAGCTGGCAGCGGGAGACGGAGGCAGAGATGAGCCGAAGTCCGCTGATTAGCCAGAGGTTCACAGATATGGAGATGAAGACCCGAGTTCAGGTCAGTGAGAGAGGGCAGGGTGCAACATGGATGTACTGGTCAGACGTGATGGAGCTGAAATTGATAAATGGATGTTCAGGTCTGGGGGGGATACAGAAGAGTAGAGAGGGCCAGATGGAAAGAGCATGGTGGATGTAATTACTGCTTAAAGAGGTTAAAAGGGTGAAGGGAGGAGGAAAGAAAAACAGGGAGCAACAGTATCCAAATCAGGACACGCTGACATATTCAGTATACTAAGACACCTTAAAGCAACATTTATGTCACGAGCAGGCACATCACCTACTGCCTTCTAAACAGGCTGTTAAAGTGGCCTATGGTTGTTATGGAAATATGGATTTAATGTTTGCAAATATGGCCTCATCAGGTCTTTGTGTACCCATCCATCAGCCTCAGACCCACCTCTTCAATCTCAGAGGCAATTTGTCTGAAGAGAGGTGGGCGGCAGAGAGCCCTCCTCACTGTTTAGCCGGCCCTGATGAAATATCAAAACACACAGCAGTGCAAGCGAGCGCTCGGGTCTCCCACAGCAGCAAACACAGGAAGCCGGGGTCAGCAAATGCATCCTGCCCTTACAGGATGCATCCCTGTGATATTTCTCAAGCGGTGCGGAACAAATGATTCTGTTAATTTAAGCAATTTGGACATTTAGACTCCCTGCAGACTTGGCATCAAAAGCCGCTCTAATCAATATTCCCATTTTAACAGGGTCACAATCACAACTTTAGAGATAATTATCCCCCATCTCTACTCTTGCCATTAGACCTGAATTTTTTGAGTATTTTTTAAAAATGTTTTTTCTCTTTTTTGGGGGGGGGTTTCAGCTCAAATTTCGCCCTCAGTAGTCACATCAAAAAGCTGTTTTCAGCTGAGAAAAAAAGAGCTTTTAAAAGCCGTAAAGTAGCTGGTCAAGACAGTGTAGCAGTGAGCCACCTCAGGTATTTCCCCTGGAGTTGTTCAAAACACAGCTTAAAGGAGTGTTAATATTTTTGTACTACAAATCAGTACTCAATGCTGCTCCATTTCAGGAGGTTCACTGCAACTCAACGCATGTCGAACAAATACAAAAATAATAAAGACTGAGCTTGATACACTCACATAAAGATGACATTCTCATAGAGAACAAATCGTAAATATATTTCACAGACACAATCTTCAGCCAAACATTTTAAAGTATGCAAGATAGTCAACTTAACATTCCTTAAACAGAAACGTAGAGTGGCCATGCGGATTTACACAGGCTGATTAAACATCGCACAGACAATTATATCAAACGTACCTCACTGGCTGCATTAACTCAAGAGGAGTAAACCGAAAACTTACATCTTCGCAGATCTTCGCTTTACGTCTTCAAATACTTGTACACAGCAACTCAAGAACAAAAAAAAAGTCATCCTTCTCTCTGACAAATGTTCTCTGCTGTATGTCGAGCATGAGATGTAACAAACAATACAGTCCTGCCACTACCTGCAGCTCCAAGACATTAGTTCCACTGCGAAATATTCAAATCAATTGACTATGTAACTAAAATGTCATTTGTGTTTTAATAATATTGATGTTTTTCATCGATTTTCTTAACATTTTTACATCTCAAATCATCCTTGTTTTAACTGAAAAGTATTATGTGAATTTCAATAACCTTAAATCTAAATCAGCTGACTGATGACATAGATCAAACATCAAATAATGGGCATTTTTTTTTTATTTCCTCCGTCATTGAATATTCATGACCAAACAAGCAACCATCAAAGTTAAAACAGTGGTCTAAAGTCCCGCACCAGCCACTGACTAAATACTAAAAAAAACAGAATTTTGTCTCATAAAATTACATATTTTGTTTTGGTTTTTTTTTTTACTAGTCTCCTATACACTCATGACGGCAAGTTCACACATTGGAGTAATTCAGCTACAAATGCTTCAACCAGACACAGATTCCAAGAAAGTAGAGGAGCTACTTGTACAAGGTCGCCTACAAGTTGATGCATCAGAATGGTAAGTTTCATTCTTATGAGGTTAAGCTGAAAGTCAAGTCAGGATTGGTTCTTAGGTCTTTCTACAGCCACATTTCCACCAGGCAGTACGGTTCAGTTCGATACGGCACACTTGGAAAAGGAAACAGTGATGGACATCCAGCATTTCCTGTTGTTTCTTGTGGGCATATGCCTGTTTATCACACAAAGTAGCTCAGGTTCTGCTGCACGCTGCCAAGAGAAAGACGGCCTGGAATTGTCAATTCTGTTGACCAATCAGCGGACTACACTCTCAGTTGTTGCTTGCAGAACTACAGCAGCACAATTCTTCAGCCATGACATGGACAGCTTATTTTAGTCTGGTGTTTCATAGTGCATAAAATAACAACGTATTGACATGTTAACAAGGTAAAAAATGTGACCTTTACTAGGTGAAGACCCAATAACTCAGCTATATCTGCTTTAATATGTGCATGTATGGGGATTTGATATTTGTTCTAATAAATCAACCCACAAACTGCATTCAGATTCTAATATGTGATATATTGTTTTCCTAAATGATTCCCGCCCAATTCACACCAATTACAAGAACAATAATTAAGGAAATTTCATGTCAAATAACCGCATAATCTGTGTTTCGATTGGCAGAAAAGAGTGCATTATGATTGGGACCACACAGTAAGGAAGTTGACCGGAGGGTCCAGGGCCTTAAAGCATGACTGTGCACTGTGGCTCCATGTCAAGTCAGCACTGACAGAGGAAGAGGAAACTGCAAAGAGAAACCAGGTGATAAAGGTCGAACAAAGCCAGCCAACAGAGAGAGGAAGGGGATGAAGATATGCTGAGACGAGATTAGCGGGAAATAAGAAGTGGATTAGTTAGGCCTTGACTCCTCTGAACACTGACACCATTCACTTTTCCCCACGGTGTTTTGCTGCCTGACACTAAGCCCGGCTCTTTATCTTAATCCTCTTTCAGCAACTGGAGGGGGGGGTCCAGCAAGCAGGAAGTGGAGAAGTTGCTCCACAACTCGTCGTCTGAGCTCCACTTACCTCAAGACCAAGACAGGCTCGGTTCAGTCGTCCTGGACACATTAACATGACTGAGTCTGTACAGAAATGTTGAGTTAATCAATGGAGTCCGATGATGAGAACACGGCGGAGGGGAGGAATGTGAAATTGCGTGACGTGAGCCATGACGAATGAACAACACCCCACACTAGACTAATGTGTCGATTTCCCTAAATTCAGGGAAGGCTCCATTGTTTTATTTGAGTGTTTATTAATAGGTCAACAGTCAGCCAAGCATCCAAGCATACAACATGTTACTCTTTAGCTTTTGCTTTGCTTCACGTTCTGAACGTAAAGAAATTACAATAGGAAAACTGAACTGAACAGGAACAAAACAAACAGAAGAAGATATTTACATACTGCATTATAAATATGTCAAATGTACATCATTATACACAAGTACCAAAGATGGTCAGTTAATGTTGAGACCAAAGAGAAGTACCGTAAAAATAAACCTAAAGAGAAACAAAAACAACTTATTAAAATACAGATCATGGGCCAAGAGTGCTGCTGACCTATAGCCAGTTTGTTTCTCCGGGAGGAGCTTGTCTTCAGGTAAAATCTAATATGTACACTTCATTTTTGGGGAGAAAAAACTGGCAGGTTTCTTTCTTTCTTTTAATTTCAGCATCTACACCTATTCAGGCATACACACATTAAACACCTCGGTAATCCCCTCGGACACTGAAACGTTATTATTGAAATAAGTTGGTCAAGTAGAATTCAGAAACAAGGCTGGTACCACTGTACAGTACAAGGAATAAAGGTATCTGGCTCATCCCGTGGCTGGTTTTGGGAAGATATTTGACATTTTTTAAAGAAAAATGCTTATAAGTTTTCTTGCAGAGATGAGAAGATTACAGCCACTCTTAGGCCAGCATGCTAAGTTCCAAGTATGGAGCAACAGCCATACTCACCATAATACATCTTGTTCGTTTGAATAAAATAATTGAATTAGAGTTGGTGTAGAGAGTTAGCTGGGCTGCTAATCAACAGCTGGCTCTAGCGCCATACTTAGAGTGGGGTTGGATCTTCTGATCAAACCTCTGACCAAGAAAGCAAATTTCCAAAAATGTCAACCTGCACCTTGACAAAACCGCTATCCTCTGGATTCACAAACATCCTCATTCGACCGCGTATCCCATTCATTGTGCGCGCTGAAAACAGGAAAACAAAGCAAACAATCTAATTGTGAAGGTTACCAAGTTATTAACTTGCTCTGTAAACATACATCCTGCCTTTGTAAACCCACGAAATCAAGACAGTTGAAAATTTTAAAAGGCAGTTCAGTAAATAACACACTGTAGACATCGTTCCATCCGTACCAGAATTCATTTCTAACCCAATTCCTATTTATTATAAATGAATTGGCTCATCATGTCTGTGGAATACTGTACATTTGTTGTAATGAGTTAAAAGTTATGTTTCCCTCCATGAACTTACTTGCTCGTTTTAACACCTTCATGTCACCATGAACGCATATTGTTATTAACTCCCTGTTTTTTGGCTGACAGGCTCTCAAAATGAAGGAGGAAATGGTTTGTTTCTTTGAACTCTAAAAGTCATACTTAGTTCTGTTTTTACAAGGAGAACAATGAAAGAACAAGAACTAATTTTTTTTTTTTTTTTTTTAAAACATAATTCTGTACAAAACACAGTCACTTCCCCCAAATCTTTACTGTAGTTCTCTCCGGCATCCTTTCTTCAATGTTTATGCACAGAAATGCCCAGTGGCTGTCTGTCTCTGGTCAATACGGTTACCGATGGAGACGGAAGCGCGCATGTATCGCACAGGTATGTATGGACGCACACACACATACACAGCACCAAGTATTTCACAGCAACAAAAGAGAAAATGCTCTCCAGGCTCTTCAGAGTACCAATTTTACAGCCTTTGGTTACAGGAAGAGAAAGGCTATTCAAGTACAGTTTTGAAATTGCATGATGTCGTGCATTTGTGTCAAACAATTATTGAGACAATCGGGTCCATCGGAAAATTACTCCAACAAAGACATCATAATGGTACAATTTCACTGTTTCAATCAAATCTTTGAATTTGAATGAATTCTGATTGAAGAGGCACGCTTACAATGCCATCTGGCTCAATGGTCATAAAACATTAAACCCCTTAATTCGTTTGTAGACACGGACACGTTTTCCTGGAGGATCATGATAAGGGTGGCAAAGGAAATGACTCATTTTCACCAAAAAGGAATCCTGCAATCAACTCCTTTATGATGATGTGAATCCATTTCACTGTGAATCAAGCACCTAAATCATTTGGACTCTTCAACCATAATTGCTCTGTCTTTGTATATGGATAATACGTCAAGAGTTTGATAGCTGTGATGAAGGCATGCATCATTACTAAAGCTGCAACAGGCACTGATATCATGGAAGATTTACTTTTTTTCCGCACATCATTGTTTTGTCACTTGTAAAACTATTCCTCACAGTTTGATCTTGTTATGCTCGGGCTTGGAAATTTTGAGGGAACTTTCTCATTCATCATAAAATCACTTCATGTCACACAAGGGGAAGACATAAAATAAAAATGTTCAAGCATTGAGGAAATGCTCCTCGTAGGGTAGGTATGAATGCCATAGTAAGTCATTTGTTTGGTTGACGCTAATCTCTGCGTGGTGGAATATCAACAATGAATCCGCGTCTCCTGACATCTCCCCGTTGGTACTGGTTTGGAGTTACAGCGTGACACAGAGGAGGATGCCCTGGGAAGAGACGGGGGCCGGTTCCGGTTTTTA
>KV751351.1:2386062-2411210 GCA_001698575.1 Mola mola
CAATTTGTCCTTGTGCAACATAGCTTCAGGTACAATAACTAATGCATCTGATTATAATTTGTGGTTCTCAGACTCCAATATTGTTGGACTTGTGTTTTCATCTTTTTAAAAAACCTGAACAAAGCTAATTATTCTGTTGGTTGCCCAGGCAATAAATTGGAGGCATTAAAACACTTTCATTATGGAGATTAAAAAAGCAATGGTTGGCTGCTCTCTTAAACTGACAAGCATACAAGGGAAAACAAATGTAATTCTCCACGCATAGTAATGCACACGTGAGACATATAGTGTAGCCGCTAAAGAGACAGAAAGAGCATGTGAAGCAGGAACCTTTATGTGTGACACAGGTACTGTCCATACATGCAGCTCCAGCACACCAATATTACTTTTTAATGCTGCAATTGAGTTCCATAAGTCAGAGTAGGTCTACTCCAAGTTAGCATGATGTCGAGGTCAAAGTGGTCCTCTCAGAGGCAGTAAATCTGAGTGTGAACAATGTGTCAAAGGTACCACTACCATCCTGCAGGCACCTGCCATGATGAGCTTGTGAAGAGGCCATTAAGGCTTCTGTTATTACTCAGTGGTTGCAGTTAGCACGCAGTTAGCAGAGAAACGTCACCTCTGGACCAAGTTCATCTGCAAGCCCACAGTCAACACGTTTGTGCCAATTAGAAATAAATTTACACAGCTCAGTCAGTGGGCGGACAAGGAAGAGCACAATCTAAAGCCAGTGAAGGAGCCAGCCGTAAAGAATGAGAGAAATATGATGTTCCGCAATTAACATGGCATAATAAAAATGAAATTAGTGTGTAACGACCTAGAAGCTGAAGAAGATACAAATCTTTGTCTACCATTGACAGTACATGTGTTATAAAACCGTAGACCTCTCAGTTACAGCTGTTATTTATCAGACACTAGCAGGAACGCTTCAATAAGCAAAATATTTGGCCAATAATAAATGATTGCTTTAAAACACAAATATAAATGTCTTTTTTCTGAAAGGGAATACTGTAGTATTTAATTCACAATTTGTATGGCAGCTATAGGAACTGGTTACTTTTCAAAGTAAAGATGTAATATAAAAACATGCGAATTCTTACGACATTTTTAGTGACTTATCCTTTAGATGAGAAGTCTGCAGTATGTATTGAAACGTAGCCCCTTAAATAAGATAGATAAGACAAGATAAACTCTTCAACCCCCCCTCCTATGTGTTTATGAATCTTCTGATGATGTTGAATCCTCTTTTCGGGTTGTCAAATACTGATGCTTTTGGGTGTTAGATCAAGCCAGTAACCAACCCAAAATATCAGTTTCTGACAACCCTAGAATCCCAAAGTGTCGACATTTGGCAAACTGGGAATGCAACTCAACAATAAAATATGCTACATATTTTACCTTTGAACATCTTGGTATCCTTTGGAGCCACTGTAACCCCCACATGTTGGGGACAACTGGACTGAAATGTCAAACTACCGTATATATAAAGCTTAGCTCGACCTCAACCAGTTACAACATAACCAGAAGCTAGTCTGCAAATAGGTTGACTCATGAATGCAATACTTTTACTAATATTGGAGCATTTCACATTGTTGTATTGGTACTGGGACTAATAGAACAAAGGTGTATGTTTGACCTGATAATCAAGTGGAACTTGAAAGAAATGTGGGTGACCTGAGGATGGCGATTCCTTTATTGCTGTGTGTGCGCAGCAGATGCACCGCCAAGGACCTGTGGACCAGATTAGCACCTGGGGGTGGTTTGGTGCTGAGCCCAGCTGTGCTGTCTACAAGGCAGGAGGCATCTACTCTGTCTAAGCCTCTCAAAGACCTCCAGAGACCAGTGCAATGTAGCCTTGGAGGTGACTTAACGAACACTTCTTAGCCTTGAGGACTGCCTTTTTTTTATCCATTTGTGTGAACACTCTGCTGAAATGATGACAGGGCGCAGAGGTGCATGAGGTGAGCTATTGTTTCGGTGTGCAGGACATGTTGTGTTTCGTCGTATATGCATGCATCAGGCAGTCACTTAAAGAAGTGCTCGCCGTTTGTGTGAATTAATGAGCAGTTGGGAAGAACAGGCCAAGGCGGAGCCATCTGTAAATGTCACAGGCGCTGCTTGCTCATTTTACACATCATTAAAGCCAATATTCCTAACCTGTATCAGAGCAATCAGGAGCAGGCCATTACTGCGACAGGGGCCCCAGGGGAACCAGGACCAAACTCAGAAAGAAGAGAACGGGGATGGAGAGAAAGATAGCGCACGCTCTTTATCTATCTGATGCACACACATGCACACACCTCTGCACGCTTTCAAATACACACACATGCTCAGACAAACAAGGGACACAACACACCTTCCAAGAATAAACAAACACATGAAATCAGCACCAATACCCCTACGCTAATAGCTAGTGCATTTAACAACAGAGCAGAATGAAAACAGGGCCAATTATACATGTATCTGTGGGCAGTGTGTACGGAGCCCAAATGAGAATCTTGTTATTCCTTTCCTTCTATACTGTGGCACTCAGAAAGCTAAGCCATTACAAGAGTGGAGGCTCCAGGGACAGCTTTCGGAAATGAGAGCGAGCCGGGGAGTGACAAAACAAAGTATTGAGATAAACACCCACCATTAGCACAGGCAGTTAAACCTCCATTTCCTAATCCTCAGCTGGACTCCAGAGGATATTAACCCTTACTATACTAAGGTGCAGGACAACAGGATGCTGGATTACGTTGGGCAGACAATACACAGCTTGTGACGGTGTTTGAATGACGTGTTGTGTGAGGACAGAAAGAGCGTGATTCTTTGTTTAGTCCAAATGTAGATGGTCCCAGAACACCAAGACTGACATTGTTTTCTTCTGATCTAAGCCTAAAGAATGTTTACGTAAGACACAAGCTTAAAAGAGCACACAAAGTTACATAAAAATCAATTATTATTCTAACCAAACTGACAGTGGCAGAGCAGAAACTTGAGTTTGCCTTTTTAAGGCTTTATTGTTTTTTTTTTTAAACTGGCCTAACAATTATATTGACATGTATTAAAACATGTATTTTTATGGTTACATTCCACTAGTGGTTTCTCCTACTACATGCATACATTAAAGTCAACATTTTACTGCTACAGAACAAATTATTTCCACCGGCTCCATAAAAGGGCAGGTTGCATATTTCTCAGTTCCTATGTGACAAAGCTAAAATTAACACCCTCCTTTCTCTACACATAACAATTTCCCTCCTATTCTCGTCTAATTGCCAGTACAATTTGGTAGAGGAGTCCTTTCAACCACTTTAAATTCAATCAATTAAAAACTGGGAAATAAAACCACTTGATTAAAATCCATTGAATCCTTCATTAAAATAAAAAAGGAGGAATATAAAAGAGGATTATGAACTAAATGAATTTGATTATAAATGTGATTCATCCAAATAAAGTGAATTGACCCCAGTCTCTCTTGCAAACACAATAGTCTGCAGCACATTGAGTTTACAGTACAGAGTATCCTTAATGAGATTATCTTCTTGTACAAAATGTGCTCAAAATGTGCGCAAATGTAGTTTAACGTGATTTGATTTGCTTTGTCTGTTAATACAGTTGCATCAAGTTTGAGCACCTTCTTTACCTCAAAAGCATCCAGGCAAACAGTTTGACTTTCCGTCTGATTTCTGTGACCGTAGCGTGAGTAAACATCTTCATCCATAAAAGTGGAAGAATCAGGAAGTAGCATCTCTAAACAATTCCCCTCCCTTACTCCTGCACCTCCCTCCCTGCTCACGTTGTACGAGCTAAAAACTCCGAAACAATGAGCATTTGATACACTTTCTTTGAAAGAGAAATACATTAATGATGCTCCCTGACAGTCTGCATTAATCAGAGCGGGCTCCCCTTGAACACAACTCTTTATCGGCCATCGATTTTCCAGTGGGTTTATGGCGAGCGACACACCGAGAAAGCTCGTCGTCAGCTGGCTGCTGGGAAACACATTACGGGGCTGTCAGTTGTCTCGCCATGCAATCTGCATCATTCTTTAAGCACATGAGAAGTTCATTACACCACACAGCTCTGACAGTGCATAGGATATTAGAGACTGTGTCCATTGCGCGTATCCTCAGTAGAAGAGCAGGACCATAGACATCAGGGACTCATAGATTTTCCAAATACAGTTTTAAATTAATTACAAAAAAATATGGATTTGCCCTGATTGAACCCTTAAAGTATAATTTTAAAACTCGTAGTGTGACTAAAACCCTGTAAATTAGCTGAAATGATTAAAAATATGCATAAAAAGTAAACAAAATAAATGTGTGATTTTCTCTCCTTTCCACATCTCTCTAGTAGCGTCTCAGTAGAGCACCATATTGGGAAACGATGGTGCGTCAACAGTTTCTCCAGGCTCTCTTCAACATCTCACGTGTCCCGTGTACACCAAAATGATTTCTCACCTTAAGACGTGCAACGCTATTTTGATTTATGATGCTTCACAACTACTTAAAATTCAATTTCAGCCTGCACTGCACGCTTCTGATTGCCCCGTAAATGAGATAAACTGATGGCAATTTATTCAAGGATCCCACCTCTCCTCTCCTTTCTTACTCTCTTCTTTTCTGATGTGAGACAAGTTGCATCCCAGACTTGGGTGAATCCAATATTTAAGCAATATGTCTGTATTCCAGAGCATTCAGCAGAACAGACAAGGTGATGCTAATAGAAAAGCTTGCAGAGGACCACGACAGAGACAGAAAACAATGTGCGTGTTTGATGACGTGAAAAACATTTAGAATCCGCCTGAATCCAGTTTGATTACTCTTAGATTTCAGGAACTCTAGGCTTAATCTATATTATCTTTCTGTGGGGCCCTTATTGATGAGATGTTTGATAATGCCATGATTCATGAGATGACTGACTGACTGACGTTACCTTACTGAGTAACGCTTCCAGACAGTCCCATTAACACCTCTGCAATGTCAAATAAAACTTAAATAATGGACACCACACTTCTAAACTATGGGCCGTGACTGTGAGTGACCATGCTTTATCTACAAAATGATCAGCTCTGAGATGAACTTTTGCCAGTATTCTGACGTGACCATACGCTAGTCTCGCGACAATATTGGTGGCACTTATCTCTGAGGTCCTGATGATGTTCACTCTAAACAACAATGCGATCAACAGACCCTTTAGGGGTTTAAAAGAGAAGCTGTCAGAAACCATGATAAAAAAGTATAATGATTATAAATGCTTAGCCCCATTTAGGAGGCGTCAATGCCATTGTTGTTGTTGTTATCCAGCGTATCAATCTTGTTGATTGATCATCCTACTCCGGTGACATCGGTTTTATGGCCTCTGAAATGCGTCCCAGTGTTTTCACAATGCCATCCAATTAGGGTACTCCATTCATCATTGGGCCTGAGAGTCATTATTAATTGGGTGGAGAGCCGACTGCCACTCCCCTGCTGAGAGGGGCCACGGCTTCTGAAGATCGGCCATTCAGACTACGGCAGAAGAAAAGGGGGCTATGAGGCTGCACTGTGCAGGGGGGACTGCATAATGATACAAAACTACACACCTTTACGTACTTTATAGGCATATTTGATCTGAATTAACAAGGTCACATAAATTTGATTCATCATGTATGGAGAAATGGTATCAGTATCACATCAAGTGGCTGCTTTATGGTATATCTTTAATTCAAAAACAAGCGAGGAAATGCACAGGAAATACTGTGACACCCTCCCACCCATCTAAGTACTTTGTGCTTCTTGACTTACTAAATATTCCTCCATTAGTGTGTGTCACTGATACTTTGTTTCGCCTACCAGTTTGGGGCTGCCCTGGAGGACTGCAACGCTCAGGTTTGTGTTCTCCACCCACCTGAGTGCAGGCATGCAGACCAACTACTAGGAGTTGTTTGTGATGTAGCACAACCAATTTTCCACACTGCAGGAACAGCTAAAACATTTTTATTTTTGACTCCGCTATGCTGAGCTTAGAAACTTAATTTATAAATGTGATCTTTATTTTCTCATTAATTATATATAGTAATTATTGATTTATTAATTCAGCACTACTTGTTTTTCTAGTGTCTGTATGACCCTAAAATGAGGGTGTTTATCTATTTTAGCCAGCTTACATTCAACTTTTAACACAATTTAAACAGAATGCTGAAGAAACTGTAAATTATCAGTATTATCATGTAATACTGATGTTCAGGAAAAAAGAAAAAAAAGAAAAAAAACCCATTATAGAGCACTTCTCTAAAATAAATACAAATTTGACAGACACTTAAGAATAAATGATCAAAAAGTGATAAAAGAAAGAATATGATACCTTATAGAGGAGGCATGGAAGATCAACTCAAGAGGATCTCAAACTTTTGGGTTTATGAGGGACTGAGATAGAATCAGGAAGTTATGAAGAATCTTAGTCTAAGTATATGAGTAAAATAAATTACAAAAGAGACAGGGAGCTAATGCAAAGAGGCTAAAGGCAGTATCATATGATTGTACTTCATAGTTCTTTCAAATCTAGCCTTTCAAGTTTTCTCATTGAGCAAAGTAAATATATTGCGGCCTTAATCGAGGAGTGAGAAATAAAAGCATGATTAATAGTTTCTGCATCTCTTAAATTTAACGGATCGTACCGTAGCAATTTTTCTGTGATTGTGGATGCTATAAATTTAAATAAAACAATCTAAAGAAGAGACTCTTTTGGTAACTACACGTTTTGCCACTTTGGCATCGATGTATCCAATGGATGGTTTCTTTATTGTTTTGGAAACCTTTTGAATAATGAAGCAATGTGCTTAGTGTTGTACCTTCATTGCCTGCAGATACACCATCTGGCTTGGTGATGCCGGTGCTCTTTTTCCGCCTGTGTTTCTTGCGGTTGGCGTGTGGCGAGGGCGGTGGCTCAAGTTTTGGACTTGTGGCGCTGTTCACACTAGAACTGTTAGGATCACTCATTCCATTGGCTGAAAAAACAGAGATAAAGAAAGCCATTATTACATTTTATGGTTTAAAAAAAAAAAAAAAAAATACAGCTGTTTGAATTTTTTTTTTTCAATTTTAGTTTCATAGTTATTTCCAAGTAGGTGGTTTATATCAGAGGGCGTCAAATCTTCAGCATCTATAGTTTCATACTCACTGATTATACTCTATAATAACACACCGAAGCATTTATGACGCACCAGGAGTCCATAATGAATTCAAGTAATGGTATAAACCTCTAGAAATGCAAAGTACGTTTGCTCTTTTATTCAAAATTTCAAATACTGACTTTTTACACTTACCAAGGAGAATTGGTATTGGTAGAATTAGGGACCATAAAAGATTAAAAAAAAAAAAAAAGGATTTGCTTTGGAGTTGTAGTATCATATTGACTCTGGATACAGATTTTTTTTTTTTTTTTTACTGTTAATTTGTTTGCTATGCAGAATTGAGAATGCAATGTATGACAGTGAAAACAAAGTTACGTTTACATATCATAAAAGGCAGACACGTGTGAAAAATGTGAAATCATTCCTTTAAAAATAGCCTATGCTGACAACTCACAACTTGGATGTACCTTCTTGTATCAAATGTATGACTGCATGAATCACTGTGAGCTGACAATGAATAAGAAATGACATTATCAGTCTCACTGAGAGCTTAATGCAAAGCAGAAGCAGACTTGTCACGCCCTCAGAAAATGTCAATGGCGATTAGAGTTGGGAAGACTTTGAGTGCAGCAAAACTAACTGTGTGACTCTGGCTTGAGATAGAGTGAAGGACAGGTATGGGGCTATCAGTGAACAAATGGTTACTTAAGTTAGCCCGCGGCAAAGTCTTCTATATGACTGAGAGTGACAGGGGGCTAAGAGCCGGCTTTCTTTCTTGTAAGTGATTTTATAAATGTGATATTAACCTGTGCTACCGATGGGCAGGGGGATAGGAGGGATGGGACGATAGGAGGGGGTTGTCAGCTTGCCATCCTTCTGATTTCCTGACATTTGACATCACTTTCCCTTCTTTCCCCCTCCGGATGCCATTATGAATCGGAGAGCGGGGGCCAGGGGCCTGGGGGGGGGAGCAGGGAGGGAGGGTCAGTAGATGGGCCCCATATTGCTCTCCTCTTACCACCCTGTGTGGTGCTGGCAGCCTCCTCCATTGTCTCCCATCAAAAGCTCATTGTAGTGTGGCAAACTCCATTCATTTCCCTGTGCACCGTCCCAGCCCCAGGGGTGGAGTGCAGGAGGACAAGGGACTCCGGGATTATTGCTGTTGTCGTTGCCAGTTGCACATGCTATAATGTGCGGCACGGTGCCATTAGCCAGTGTACAACATTAGGCCTAATTCGGTCATTACCTTTAGGGAGATGGGGCTGTCTTGGGGTAAGATGGGCTCAGCGGGAGATTGAAGATGCTAACATGTCGGGAGAGTGGAGCTCATGGGCCCAGGGAGGTATTGTTTGGGCATTGTTGGGCAAAATATAGCAAACAACACCTGAGACAAACATGGTTCTGTCTGTACTCGACTTGGAGATTAAAGTTTTGGAAGTTGGTGTTTACAAACAAGAATATCATTACTGCAAAAATTTAATAAAGCCACTGTTATCTTAGGGAACCTCCTTAGAGGTAGCATTCATTTTTTAGCATAAACGTGCTCATTGGAAAATAATAAAAGTGATTATGTGCCATTACATTAATAAACATAACATTGATGCTTGTTCTAGACTACATACGTTAAGCTCTCTGGTGTTTTGAATGGCAGCATGCAGCCACACATGTAGCAGCTCCTAGTCGAGGCGTCTGTTTCAATTTCCCTGCTCTCTTACAACAGCCCCCCTGAGACAAGTCATTAGCTGGCTCAGACAGCTGGGGGCACAGGGGTCCTACATGGGCCCCCCCCCACTCCTCCCTTTCCATCTCAACGTCTGTCCTGCCAGCACAGCTCCGTATGGCGGGTGCAAGACTGGAGCTGCAACCTGCCTCCGACGTGACAGTCAGCATTTGTTTAATGCCGCTCGAGGTTAAAGGGGAGGGCTGCCCCTCAGGGGCCCCAACCGTGTCATAAACACCTCTAATTATCAATCTTTGCCCCTAATGTTGTGGAAAATGACCCGGACCTGACTCGATCCCGCACCTGAAACATATACGGGGTGATGCACGCCCCTCTGTCTGCACCAATCAGGCTCTAAACATTTCTTAACATGGAAGTACAGAGGAAATAGACAAAAAGCTACAGCACATATCACTGGGCATTTTTTTTTTCAAAGCACCTGAAACCTTATGGTTTTATATAACGTAACTTGCCTTTGAGTGGTTCTCCTCTCTAAATTGCGCTTTACTGATAGAGAATAATTCTTAAGTTGAGAAAATTGAAGCTAGATTGGACTGATCCTCGCTGCGGCGTTATTAGCTCACAGTTAGTGTGAATGAGGGCCATCAGGACCAAGCTGGGTAATGAAACACACTGGGGATCAGGAATCCCACTCAGCCAAGAGCACCTGAGCTGGAGAATGGGTATCAGCCTAACCTGTGATTACAGAGTATCACACTTCTACAACAGAGATGACAGTTTAAACATTCTTCAAGATGAAGAACATGGGTGAGACAAAGCGGGTGCTGCTAACGGCTTCCTGCCTTTACCAACTCCACACTGAAAAATGAAGGCAAATGGAATAATGGCGAGAGCGAGAGGGAGAGAGAGGCAGAGGGTGGGATGAAGAAGAAGGGGGGGATCATTTCATTGTTATTCAAGAGGCTCCGGGTGAGGAGCGCTATGATTCTGCCAGGCCCCTTGACATGGCAGCCCTGCCTGTCCTCAATCAAAGCCAACGGCTGCAATTAATGGCAAAAATTAGGAACAATCACTGCCTCCCCCTTATTATCCTCAATTAGAGTGTACTAATCAAGGCCTCATTGCGCTCTGCTGCTCTCTCCAAACTAAATGTCAAACTTCATTACGGCCTGGCGTAGAAATCAAACGCCCTACATGCTATCACCCTCGCATCAGGAGGCAAAGGTGTAAAACACAGTGCCACTGGAGAGGGCTATCTGTGCATTAATTAACTATGTCCTGATATGCAAACTTCAGGGAGTAAAAGCACTTATATATAAAGTTACCACATAGCAGAGCAGTCATATTGTGATAATTACTGTAGTTATCAACATGTGACAATAGTCTGCATAAAGAGTCACTGGTAAAGTTTAAACGTTCATTATTTTTTAATATAATATTTTCATACTGGATTAATTTCCTGTTTATTTACTCAATTAGTGTTTTCTGGCCCCATAAAACGTAAAAGCAAAATAAAAATTCCTCAGTACATTCAGAAAAAAAATGACGTTTTTAATGCTTGTTTTATCTCAAATGATATTTGATTTATTATGATATATGATTAATAAAAGTCTAAATTCTCACAGCTGACAATCTGGAACAGGTGAACTTTTGGGTAAAAAAAAAAAAGATGAGAAAATTTACTAACTAGAGGTAGATCAGTTTAAACTACCTATTAATTGACCTGATGTTTTTGTGTCCTAGTAGAACAAAATCAGATTTCACATGTAATGTAATGTTTTGGCCAGAAAATGATCAAACCGTAGGAGATTCACTCCCTTGTTGAATTGAAATCATTACCCACATCATCTTTTGCCTTTCGAGATGTGACATTACTTGCACTTTGGCCGTGACTTAAGTTATTGCAATCATCAAGCCCATCATATTGCTCAGAAGACTGTTGAGCCTCTTGCCTTTAATTCAGACTCAAAGACTGAGGTGTACCAAGGAGAGCAGGATCTAAACAACATCCGGTGCATTAAGAATGGATGTCTTTATCAAAGCAAGCAATAGGAAAATAGGGCCGGGATTTAATCAAAAATCTACGCTCAATATTCAAGAGCACTACTACGTCTGCTTCTGCCTTTGCACAATAGGTTTACAAATGAGGACATTCTTTAAATAATATGGAAATGGTTACCTGGCTAAGATGCATTCATTTGCCAGTGAATCATCAATCTGCTGTTTTTTGCAGATCAGAATCACATTTTATGTTAACCTGCAACCTTCGCCAAGGATAATGAGTGACTGGGCTTAGTTCAAGACAATTCAAATGGCAAAACATGAGCTCCCGTCACTGTGGAACACCCTCTATTGATTATTGAAGGCGCATTAGGATGAAAGATAGGAGGGTCGCGCTTCCATCGAGTTTATATTTTCTGATGGACATGTTCTTCTGTCATGATTCAAATTCTTAAATTTTAAGGAGTCATAAAAGCAAGATGTTCAGGGGAAAGTTTTGTGACTACAAAGACGTTTCTTCTAGTGTGTGAGCTTTACACCGTCTGCACTGTCTATACACTGATTACAGAGACACCCCTTCCCAAGGACGAGCGACATATCTACCATTTGACGCAACATTTCTACTGTTATTTTCAGCTCATTTGCCTCACTCAAGCTCATTTGTGGTTACCTTAAGAGTAGCATGAAAATAATTGAAGAAAATGGAATAATGGAGGAAATTGTGGCTCTGATTTAGTTGAGGACTGGATGCTGGTTAATGAGCTATGTTAATATTGAGGGCTTTTCAGTTTACCAAACACGAAAAGAGGAAATTCCACACCTCCTCTTTTTCCTCAACAACAACATTTAGAAAATTTGTCCTCTGCAGTCCAGCTGCCAAATGCACAATCACAAACATCCAGTATGAAACCACTTTTTTCTCCCACACACACACGTTGTAATACACATGCAAACACGCTCCGTGGACAAGAACTCACACACAAAAGAATATTCAAGGACAGCACACACAACACGCGCTCACGCTCATTTATTTGAGGACCCCACGAATCTAAGTAATTCTGCTTTGGGCATGCTGCTGATGGGAGACAGGGGTAGGGGGTGATGGAAGTGCCTGCGTCCAGGCAGAATTGATCGTTTGGCAGCTCCAAATGAGAGACAGGCTTGTCTGCGGAACCACGAGGGCCGTGCAGTTGGACTCCAGCAGCGCTCGTAAAGTGCGCTCTTTAAACTGCCGGGGCCCCTGGGAGCCCATGGGGAGGGGGGGAGCCGCCGCCGCGCTAATGAGAACTACCAGAGTGCAAACATGCATGGAAATGACTGTTATTCTGTTGATGTGCATTTAAGTGCTTTTTTACTGCCAACCACAAAGAGAGGGAAATAACTGGTGATGAATGGTACCCCCAAAAAGCATTCATTTTCCTCTTCGGAAGAAAACAGACGAGGGGATGGGGGGTGGGCTACGAAGGAAAGTAAAGACAAGATGGGGGGGTGGATGTATATAGACATGCATGGTGAATATATTATCTTATTTCAGTCAAGTACACTGCCATGTGACGAGGTGTGGCGTGGCATGCAGGCGGTAAGCAGAGATGCATCGATGGCAACAAGTTAACCTTCAGTGTTCCTCATCTGTGAACACGGCGGCGCTATCAAAGAGCAGCAGCCAAAAAGGTCACAGCGATCACAGCCCTAATCACCTAATTATGAAAATGAGGCTTGTTTCACTTGTCTTCTAAGCTCAGGGAATGGCATCTCTTCAGCATGCCATACCTCTAGATCGCCCCCCTTCATTTTGTAATTCACTTTTGTCTGTGTGGCAGCAAAATGCACACAATATCTGGATGCTTGGACTCGTCGACGTGTGGTGAGGTCTTTGGCAAGACGCAAAGTTGAAGTTGAGGGTCTTACGTGCGCCACTGCTTGTACTGGTGTTGATGGCTTCATTCCACTGGTCGGCGCTGGACACGGAGAAGGAGCGCTGGTGCATGCCATCTTTACTGCCGCCAAACGCCAGCCCACCCGTCTGGAGGGACGTGCTACTGTTGGAGTGAGAAGCAGCTGAAAAACAAGTGGCAGATGCAAAAAAATTATTCCAGATTTCCTACATTCTTGAGCTGCTTCAAAACAGTTAACAGTTTTTGGTAGTTTTTACAGCTCTGCATAGACACTGCCATCCTTTTGCGCACATCCCTCTGTCAAACAACCCCCTCATCCACACACACACAAACACACAACCGCTTTTCCTACGCCTCTGCCTCTAATTAGCCCTTAATTAACAAGATACACTCTCAACGCTAATTATCTTGCCTCATCCCTCTGACTGCCACATCGATCTTCACTGGCGTCAGCAGGCATTCTCTCCCTAAATTCCAATCAGGCAAGCCACAGACGCCTGGTTCTCTTTACTAATTCATGGGTTAGGCTGCGCCATGTGGGGTCCTTCCCTCCTGTTCACGAGCAGTTGATACAAGGCATCCCATCTAGTTTAAAAAGCTCATCAATTCACTCACAGTCATGTGAAGGGAAGCAGCTTACCTGCTTAACCTTTATGAAGCATCACGCTGAATAGAGCGCCGATGTAATCCCAAAATTTTACTTGTATGTATTCAATTATTGTTGGTATTACTTAAAAGAAATGGTGCTTTGTTTAAAAAAGAACCCCAAAAAACCCAAAAACAAAAACATTTTCACTGTATTCTATTTATTTTTACACAAAAACTTAAAACTGCCCAACTCCTACATTCTTTAAAATACATTAAAAAAAAACCAAAACAGAATATTACTTTGACAATGAAAGGTTTTGTTTTGTTTGAGGAAAACAAGCCATGTCTCAGATTTTCCCGACAAAGCCATTTCATCTTACAGGTATCACACACATCAAGGCCTTTTATGTAACAATTACGGTAGAATATCAGTTTTTGATTGAGGTGACAATAACAGGAAACATAGAGTGTGGGTCGTCTGTAAAGTAAACTAAGCGGCACGGGTGCTTGTTAGGATAATATGTCCTACTCATTATCTAGAGTAATAAGTGTATCAAATTCACATAATCATGTCTAATTAGTATCAGTAATTATCTTGTTGGGACCAGGAATATTAATCTTCAGCTCCCAGAGGGGTGGGAGCACAGTCGCAGCAAGAATGGGAGGCAGAGCGAGGGAATCATGCTGAGGAGCGCTGACTAAATTAGCATGCTGAAATCAGAGCAGAGGGGCCGGGGGGGGCAAGGCTGGGGAGGCAGGGCACTGGAGAGAAAAGGTGAAACTTTATTTATTTAAGAAGTGGTCAATGAACAATATGTGAAATAATCTCATGACTTGTATATCAAGGACTTTGGACGCTCTTATGATGAATGAATTCATAAACCAAAACGGAAGGAATATTTACAAATGGAAATAAAAAAAAAAAAATAAACCAACAAATCCTCAAAGACCCCATAATACATAGATGAATATGAAAACATACATTATTTTAAGCTAATTAATACATCATGGTTAAGAGGTAATTCTTGGGTTTCTGCTATATAAAGATCATCATTCATTATCTAACACCTTAAAACAGAATAAAAAAATAAAAAAAAGAAATATATGTACGTGTATTAATTACAAGGCGACTTGGATTGATATTTTAAATTCAACAATCACGGCTAATTGTCAAATTGGATGCTAATGATTAATGAATTATACATTATCCATTAGTCCCCAGAGACCACTCCTGCATAAAGGGGAGGATAATGTAATTACAGTGGAGGAAAAAATAATCAGCTCGTGGCATTAGAAGAGCACTGTACTCACAGCTCCAGCCAGGTCTGACTGCAGCATGTTTTTACAGCTTTGGCCAAGGCACCATGGACGGACAACCATTAAACCAAGCAATGCAAACTGACGGCCAACAGATTTTAATTTAAAAAGGGTATTTCTCACGGGTGACCCGATTATCAAAAACATATATTCTGTATATACATACATACAGCACTGTTTGATTTTAATGTAAAAAATGAACATTTAAGCAAAATATTAATGTAAATTTTCTTTTAATGAAATCCCTTTGCATAAGAAGCAGAAAAAACTTTTTTTGAGTATACCTTCCTTTTCTCTCTATTAGAATGAACCACTGATATTGACTGTACTGTAGACAGTGGAAAAATATATTTATTCTATACAAATTAAAAAGTAAGCAACTATAAGCGTACTTGATTATTTCCATTTTAAAATTGTTCTCCACCATTTTTCAGCGGCTAATACTGTTTTTTTGATCCACGAATTTAATATAACAGCTATGGTTTTGAGTTTTAAGATGATTCAAGAACAACGGTTAATGAAAAATTAACTTTTTTTTTTTCATTTTTTATTTTCATAACTTGTATCACCCACAAATACCATAAATAAAAAATAACTTCACATTGGTGAACAATATGAAATCTTTTTTTTTTTTTTTCATTTTCACACATTATGTATATTCTGATGGTAAGAAAATGTAATTATACTTTATAATTTTGATGAAGTTCATTGAACGTACACTTACGCATTATTCCACACTGAGGTAATGCTAATTTTACTCACAATAAATAAAAAGGTCTACTACAAAAGTATAACTGCATTTAGATACTGTAATTGAAAACATGATTGGCAGAGAATAAAGTCCTGTTCAACTTCAGTCAAGTCCTTCTGCCGCACAAAGCAATTCATAGTTAACTCTGCTTAATTCATATTAACCAAAGCTGAAAAGGAAAAAAGGCTAATCATAAATATTTCTTGCAAACTTGTACTACCATATGCAGAAAGAGATAACAAAAGTCATAAAGAGTGTTCTGCAGGCTATCCATGGCTGGGGTGTTAAGTAGAGGCGATGGATTAGGAGGGAGCAGCGCTCTCCCGCTCCTCATTTCTCTTTAGGCTGGGCCGTCAGTGGGTTGATGAGCCGTGATGAGGCCTGACCCCTCCGTGGAGTTGTTGCCATTATGTACAAGTAGTGGGATAATGAAGCATTCATGGTAATGTGGGCCGGGCAGCCCATCATCTGCGGCTGTGTGTAATCTACAAACATCATCCTGACCGACGCCCAGACAACCCTCCCACCCCACGCAATACTACTGCTGCTGCTGTTGCTGCTGCCAGTCCCTGTGCAAGGCACTCAGACTTTCATCCTTTCATTTACTTGCTTATTTATTGTTTTATCATTTGACTAAATTCTCCATTTACCATATTCTTACAATTATCTCATAATGTGCTTTTACATTGTCAAACAAAGCTTGCAGATCTTCCCGGTTCAAAATCCGAAATTTGATCTAATTTTATTAGAAATAAAATCATAAAAGTAATAACAAAATAAAGGTACAAAAATTTAAGTAATTAATGTCACGTGTGAGAAAAAAAAAACCCTGACCCAAACGTTTGCTAAACTATCATGGGCACGTGCACCCCATCTATCCGGAAAGACTGAGGGGCACCTCAGGTGATTTGTACATTAAAAAATCTGAAATTGGCCAGCTAAAAGTGCTTTGGCAATAAGTAGAAATGATCAGGTAGAGGAACCTAATGTAAATAGGCCATAACAATGTCTTGTATAAAGAAAAATCTTGTGCAATATCCACCTCATTGCTTTTATATTACAGTTCAAAATGGACATATTAGGAACATCATGGACAGCGCTGATGATTGAATACGTCTAAGATGGCAAGGGTGGTACACCAGACAGTAAAACCTGGGTTTTATAGTACCACCAAGAGGTCAGGCTGCAGAGTGGAAGTTTTGTGTGGGCAGTGGCAGGACCTGATGGTCATTAAACACCAGCTTCTGATTCTACAGCGCTTTAGAAAAGAGCCGGACAAAAATTATGGCACACAGTGCGGGACGAAAGAGCTGAACAGTAGCACACTGAAATCTCTCTCCCCCCACAGGATTGATTCAAAGTGACTGGGTCCATTAATATTTTGTACAATGTATCTGTCGCTGGTGACACGGCAGGATGTGTGTTAACAGCGGGGATCATATTTAAAACGGTTCCACTCAGCACCCAGCAAAGGAATTAAACCTGGTTGGCTTGGCGAACTCATGGGTGCATGTGTTCTCTTATTTACTCTTTGTCCTCTCAGTCTCTCCTCTTCATCTTCCCGTCTTCCCCCAACCGCCCTGCCCCTCCTTCTCTCCGTCGCTATCCCTCTTCTCCCAGTGATTATAAAGGTCTTTAGATCTAAGGAATGAATGAATTACCAACGACACAGACAAGGCTTGTGATTTGGACGCTGTGAATGAAAAATTACCCCTTTGTTCCCTTCATCAATTGCATGTCTAATGAAATCAAAATCCTGATCACATACTCGGAAGAGGGTCCTCTACCAAGAGAGGGACCTGATGTGATTTGTAACCTTTCTTTTCCTAAATGGAGATTAAGGCAAATCTCCCTCACATTGTTCCCTGATGCACAAATGGATGGCAAGTGAAAATCTTGGCAATGTTACAGAGTTTCCAAGAAATCGACAACAATCAGAAACAACACTGATGCGTTTAAAAAAAACAAAGGAACAATTATCTCAAGCTGTTTTCTCCAAACCTTGTCTGTCCTGCTTTTCAAGGCCATTTGTCTGCCCCAGTGACTACCCTCATCCCAGCACTCAAGGTTAAAAGTCTGTGGGATGACCTCAATTCAACGTCACCTGCTCTGTAAACTCCTACATCTTTCAATCTGCTTTGGGCTGATTAACCCATTCAGCAGCTGTAGCACGATGGCCACATTTAACAGTAACCTTCCCGGCCAGCGCTAATGGACCCTGCCGACCCGTCTTTGGCTACACACTGCGCCTGTTTCACAGCCAATGAAGGACCTCGTCTCCCTCTGGGGATCTCCTGGCTAATTAGTATTAATTACTCTGAATCCTAACGCCTAAATCCAATCACTGGCTTCCCCACTGCAGCCTGCCAGACTCTCCTCAGCCTCTGGGGGCAAAACAGCTCTATTTTTAGACTTGAAATGTGGACGCTGGCACAATGCAAAGGACCCAACCGGCCAAGTTTCCTTTGACCCCCACTGCTAGAGTTAAAGATGAAAAAACCCACAATGGCAAAAACATAAAGCAAAATGTTCTGTGACAATCCCTTAAACATGGGAGTGATGTTTAAACACAATTTTCAATTCTCTGTTTAGAATCTCATAGATGCTCATTAAGTCGTCGTTGTGTATACTCGGAGGCAGCTAATTTGCATGAATGAACCATACAGAAAATAGATAATTAAGCTGCTGGGACCCATTTTTATGATTAATTACATAAAGAAGGCATAGAAAATTAGTACAGTAATAAACGACTAATTAAGTCATCATTATACCTGTGATTAGTTTTTTTGGGGGGTGCTTGACATATGAGAGATCCAAAAGAAATAAATATTATTATAAGAAGGTAAAAAAAAAAGCTTTGCATACAGTGTATACAACATAGAGTTAAACGCAAGTGTCTGTAAGTGAAAACACATCTAAATAGATAATCCAGTAGATTATTGCTGTTAATGAGAGTTCAACATATTCAATTCAAACATGTATTTTGGACACAGAATATTTTAGCTTTGAAGGCCAAGTGAATGCTTTCATTAGCCTGATGTAGTGATGAGCAAGAGGGTCGTTGAACACATGTTTGGAAAGCGTGTGGCCACTTCCATAAACCCTTTTTTCTGACCCCAACTGTATGATTTAACTAATATACCAATCATACTCCAGCAGAACTACTCATAAATGGTTTGCAGCATCACCAGAACACACAAAAAAGTTTAAATTGTGCTTTCGTGTGTGCATTAACACGTCAAAATTAGAAAAAAACCTTGTTATCTTTGTTATTCTGACATTTGGCCTTGTGATAATGACAGAAAATCGTACCTGTGTTTCCAATTCCCAGCTGCAAGGTGCTACGATCCTTGGTCAGCCCATTAGTTTTAGGACTAGCAGTGGGGGCTACGGTGGCCATCGCTCTTGGGGGTCGCTTCCCAGGAATCTTGACTGTTGTCCTTAGCAAATCAATCTCTTTTCCATGCACATTCTGCATGTAGTCCTACAGCAAATTGAAAAAAAAGACCCACGGTAAAGATGTTATCATAAAAGAGCGATTCTGCAATACGTAATGGAGCATCAGAAAATTATTCATGATTCACTGTGTGTGTCTGTGAAAATATCCTTAAAAATAAAATTCCCTCACTGGTTTCTTCTTTTTTAGCTCAAGTTAAGTAATGTCTGTTTACTTAGCTCTTATTCCTTTAACAATAAGTAGTATAATAATAAACACTACTATAATGAATCATGAAATAGTAACTCTGGTAAGTAAAATTGGCATTTTTTTTTTTTTTTGTTTGTTTTTTTAAGCGCATCAGCATGTTTTTATGAAAATGTCAACATTTGGCTTCACTACATCGATAACACATCACTGTAACTTTTCGCCCAAGCAACCATGGAATCAGGCCACGTCTCAAAGCCAAATATTCCCGAGCGTGATCCTTGATTTCTGGAAACTGATTACGGACCAACAAGAATCCAAGAATTATGGAAGAAAACAAATGAAAAGGCTATTCAATTTCCAGCCTAATTAGTCACCTCAGATGTTCCACCAAGGGTGCCTGTAAAGCTATTATACATCACCTGTGCCCACGCTGCCTCTCCAAATAGCGAGGTGTTAGGCGTAATGAAGGCAAACAGTCTCATTCTCTTTCAACCCGGGCATTTGATTTGGTTTAAAGCGACTACTGCCCAAATGTGGGAAGCTAAGGTGAAAATCATTGGGCTCAGCAGAAAAGGACCCTGGTAGAGGTGGACTCGGCCTTTGCAGTCCCCCCACTGACTCCTCTGCTTTATTACCGTGTCATAAAGCACTCATTTCTTTCCCAAGCCTCCGCGCTAATTACCCAGTGAGCGCTCTCATTTCATGTTATTGCTGGAATTAACAGCCAGATCGAAGCGTGCAAAGCTATTAAGATGTGTGATTAAGCCACATTCAATTAGTTTCTACAAACAATTTAATTGATGTAGCAGATAGAATTAACAGAAGGTGATTGTGTGGATGGCTTGGCTGACTGCGAAATTAAAGGTTCCCGTCTTCCGCTCTCACAGTCTGCCAGCACCCGCTCGCTCTCCTCTCCTCAATCTCTCTCCCCCTTCTCTCTCTCTTACTTCCTCTCTGCTCCTCTCTGAGCTCGAGTTGTTACCGAGTTAATGTAACTGTCTCCCTTACTTCACCTCTCACTGTAAGTCAACACATTCATAGATTCATAGATTGCCCCGATGACCTGTAATAGCTGCAATGATCAAGAGGTAGCCTGTTCAGTCAATTACATACATCACCGTAGCACGGCACTGCTCTACTAATAACCACGTGTAAATTAAATCACTAACACACTGTCAGTGCAACAAGGGCACACACAGGGTTCTGTCGGGCGTGTGTTCAGAGATTGAGCCCCTTAGACGCAAGGTGCTGATTATATCTTTCATTTTTACCTCCCCAAATGACATAAACGATTCAAAACGGGGCCGAAGGATTCAGAGAGTGATACCGGGAGGAACAAAAGGGGTTTTAGAAAAAAGATGGGCATTTCTGACACTGGCACTGCGTTCCTGAGCTGCCAAGGCAGCCAAGTGTTTAAGAGGTATTAGCGGCCCAGTGGGATTCTGACAAAGATGGATGTGGGAGGCCGTTCAGGCTCTGCTGCCATGCAGTGAGAACCATTATAAATACAAGGCAGCGTGCAGCCTGGACGCGGCGGGCACGCAGCAGCACAGCCATGTCTCCATTAGCCAGCACCGGGGATGGGCACCACAGGGGGGTGCAGAGATGACCACTAGGGCACCCTGGTCTTTAATACTAAGCATTTGAGTCACAGGATTAGCTAATAGAGCTACTATAGACACGGCTAAATCTCTATAGGAATCACGTACCTATAGGTTTACTACAGCTGTGGTGGTAAATGTAATGGCATCCGGAGAAAAAGTCCAACATTAAAACTTCAGGCAGCACCCACGAGAACAAACAGCATGCAACTAACACTTAAACCCGATTGGAAAAGAGACAGGAAGGGAGCAAGAGGGGGGAATTTTAGACTCACATGTAAACTGGGATGGTAAGTAAGGACGCCGTTATCGCACAGCGTGACATACTTCTTTTTCCACTCCTTGTTGAGGGATTTGCCACTTCGCTTCAGAAGGATTCCCTGTAAGAGACAAGGCATCACAGTGAGCATGTGCTCTTCTCAAAGCAGCATGGTGGATAACATGAGCCATTATGGATGTTAAATACCATAAAACAGCAATATTATTGTTATTACACACTTGTTATGGTGCTACCGTTGAAGCTTTTTCTTTCTGGTGAGTTATAAACTTGACAAATCAGTGACAATTACGAAACTGTATAACATCTGAAAACACAAAAGTACGTGTTAAAAACCTCTTGAAATGTTATCCATTTGCTGTCTGACAGGCTTGTTCATATATTAGCTTTTCTACCGCGACCATTTGAACCCCTAAAAGTTCCCCCAGGCCCCGAGAGAAAGAGACAATCCAATTTGCCAGACCTCCTCCCTGCATTCATACACATAACATGCTGAACTCTGGAAGACCTCTCAATCCTGGGATTAGGGAGTGTGATCTCCCCTCTTCAAAGACCACTCAGCTCTTATTCTATTCTACTTTATCTTCTGGGGCCTTTTAAGGCCTCAGATGGTTTCCTTATCTGCTGAGTAAATCCACTGATAAACAATGCAGTTCCTCTGCTGGAGGTGACCAAACGCTGCTGAGTGCAAGGGCCAGGAGGCTCTCAGGGGTTAAACAGTGAGGAGGGGCCCGCTTAATTAGGGGATTAAGCGGAGGGCAATGTTTGTACTTTTACAGCCAGGGCCTGTGAATGTGTGTGTGTGACTTTGCTATCCTAGCCCATCCTGCAGGCTTTAATCTTGATTAACACATCAGGCAGAGCTGACCCTCACTGACCTGGGCACCAGGCTGTTTGCCGACAATCATCCTAATCCGGACCCTGACTCATTAGAGGCTTGGGGGGGCAAGTACTGACTGTTGCATGCTGGGACCAGAGGTCTGTCGCCTTCATATCTTATCAATATGCCAGGATCAGAACCTCATGCTTATGAAACAGCAAAATCTAAATCTACTTTACAATACCTAAACTATAAAGTTAGTATCAAATAATGGTGTCCGATATTATTTTATCAAAAAAAGTTGAATTTTAATGAAAAAAGAAGTTGCATAAAATGTACAGGAAAACGGTACAAAAAGTTTTATTATGTTGCATTTATTCCTATGATTATTGTTTAATGAAAAGGCCATACTCTAAAAGGTTGAATATAAAATCTAGATGTTATGTTTTACTGTCGTTTTATAACTATTGATACAGATATTATTGTTCAGGAAGACACATTGTGTCTGTCAATCAATAAGTTGCTGACTGCCCAGGCTCTTCTCAATTTCGTCAATAAAAAAAAAAAAAAATTGTAAAGACTTTTTAAATGGCTCTCTAATCATACAAAGTAAATGATCCAGTCACAGGGCCTCCAGCGACTTTATAATGCATGTTTTACAAGCAAATGTGTTGCTCATCTCGTGGCCCTACCGAAGCATAAATAAATCTATACATGCAATCAGTGTGGGCCTTCAGAAATTTATCAGAGCTGTGAAGCAGATCAATAAAGATATTACGACAACAGTGTCAAAATCTTTACATGTGTGGACTAATTTTTGTGTCGGTCTATTTGAAGAGTTGTTGCTCTGATGCAGAATTGATAAAGCACTTTCAGTCAACGGAGGCCTAAAAAAGGATTTGAGGTAGGTCATCATAATTGTTAACAACTCTGCAGCAGTGCCCTCTTTATCTTGGTGGATCATCCGACATTGCATTGTGACTCGCGATGGCCCCATGCTTCCCTCATGCACAGATGAGCTGGTTCAGTCTGTGCGACATACGGAAAGAGGCCGAGCGTCAGACGTGCTCTCTGTGTCCACACAATTGTCATATCTACAGAGAGGAGATAGCGTCGTTCCCTGCTTTTGTCAGGCGAGCAGGAGAAAAGCTGCATCCTGCCACTGCGACTGACTGATAGGCCGGCCCTTTGTGACAGGCCATGTGGGGGAGTGTGTGTTGTTGTCTGTGAACTGGGTCGGGGGGGGGGAGGCGGTGTCGATGATGGGGCAAGAATGCACTCACTACTAAGGAGCCTTCAACAGCTACTGAGAGCATTGTTATCTTCCCTCACTATTTTTATAGATAGGACCGGGGGTTGGAGTGCAGGGAAGGGGGCTGGGTCTGTAATTTGGCCTGATGGGGTGGCAGGGCAGAGGGAGTGGTAATTAAGCACACACTGACACTTTGATCTCCTTGATTGTGCATTTGACTACCCTGAAGACCAGCTAGTCCCCCCCTCCACGCCTTCCTCCTCATCTGTATAGCCAAACTCCCTTCTATCAAAAATCCTGTAAAGACAGGGGTTTGTCTTGTCAAAAGTTGCCATGATAGCTGGAAAGCTGAACTTTAGAGGAGAACTAACCATAATGGGCTGGATAAGAATGGGTGAGTTTACAGTAGAGGGGGAAAAAAATTCTGAAAATAAACCCTACCCTCTTCTCACCTGCACTCATCAGATTTGACAGCTTCTGCAGAGAAATATAATAATCTACATCAAAACCCAATAGGAAATAGAAATGATATTCATGGCTATCATGAAGTTTTACATTTTCTATGTTGATTTATGAGAGTATTCTTATGCATATTTTATTTTGCTGTGTGTTGAAAATGTAACTATAATTTACTTCTCTTGTGCTAATTAATACACATTTGATGCAACTTTAATTTTAAAATATCATGAAAGATGCAACCAATAGAAACTGTATGTGTTAAACTGGTTTCCTCAGAGCATTACTTTCTCATTGACTGTGGAGGGGGTTGGAAGTCTATCACTGCTATTATTCCAGCCAGACCAATCCTTGGAAAAGAGTGCCTCACATTTTTTTGTTAATCATTTGCAGGTAAAGACGATAGTATAAGGAGGTTGAGTTACGTTTAAAAGCTGCCGTAAGCGATTACTCATCAATGTACCAACTGCTCCCACTTTGGACACAATCGGACCTTTAGAAATTAGATTTATATGGATGTGTATTTCAGTGCTCAGTGCTATCCCCTTGGTGCTTCAAAGCAATGTATGATTACATACAAAGGGGGGAAAAAATACAAATTAAGCAACAAAACTTCTTTCAGAAAGGAAAAATCAACTATACTGAAATCCAAATTACTATGAAGTTAGCGGTTATTTAATTGCGAAATCGACATAAAAAAAAAAAAAAACATTTAAAGGAAATTAGTGGTCTGGCATATGTACAGATAATTTCAGTGAACCATAGCATTACAAAGATATTCAATAATTCCGAGCCTTAAGAAAATGACATTTCCACTAGGACTAAAAGTTACTGGTGCAATAGAAGAGCCAAATGTGACTGTTAATAAAAGATTGTGGGGATCAATCTACATAGACTAATGCTGATACAAGATCCTCTACAATATTTAATGTGATAAGTTTGTTTACACTGGTTTACAGATAACTAAAGCAGGTTCATAATTTCAATTATACCTTTTTGAGAAACACATGATATATATATTTACCCAATTTCTTCAATTACACATATCACTGTATTGGAAACTTTATTAGAATTAACTGTGTCTTTAAAATATCAAAACATGTATGCTTGTTCATTTATGTTCAGGTGTGTGATTTACACAAACAAATGTTTCTTTACTAATGATCCTTCTGGCGTTTTGTCTCAATGTTTTTGATATTGCCAATCTTCTGTACCTCACTGTCACCCTTGGCCAGCCACGTTCTTTGTATTATGACGCCACCTAGTGGTTATGGCGACACATGACATTAAGCAGAAAAGTACATCAAATGACACAACAGGGAACACACTTACCCAGGTGGCAATGAGGAGGACAGCTTACCTGTTTGATAGGTATGGCCCTTCCACTGCCTATGCTGTCTGTTTTACTGTCAACGCTCTTTGCTTGTTCACTGGCTTTCCGTGACTGCAAGAAAACAAGAGAGTCAGTCAGTGACTGAAGCGGCACACGGGTGAAGCAAAGAGAGGGAGGCATGGGGTATGAGGTGAGCCTTTTGGGCGTGATTGTGCATGTTGACGTGTGTGTGAGGTTGAGAGAGAGACTGGGGGTCAGATGTGAGAAAGGTGAGGGCTTGTGTTGTGAGCAATTTGTGGAGAAACTCAACATTGCAAAAATAAAAGTCTCAAAAGAAGCTTGAAATTAACAGACAAGCAGACCAGCAGAACAAACAGCAGTAACACCAACGTGCAAGTTCAAAATAATAATTAAAAAAAAAATATATA
>KV751351.1:2411457-2439141 GCA_001698575.1 Mola mola
TATACTTCTTTAAAAAAAATAAAATAAAACGACAAAACCAAGACCACACCGGACACATCTCAACACAGAGGCGACCAAAGGACGACCACACATTGAGTCATGACTCAGCCCTGAAACCCTTTGGGAGATCCTTCCCTTTGTCTGAGGCCCAGAGCGGGCCCTTAGTGGACCTGCAGACTGAATGCTGCTATGTCGCTGTGGCTTCAGCATAGCTGCCCTGATAAGGGCTTTCATAACACTTGGAATACATTAAACTTTATGACAGGTTAAAGGGAGAGAAGGGAAAATGGTTATTTGACAGCGGAATTTAAAAAGCAGCTTCCTTCCAGTCTTTGACCTGTAAAAACCTGGTGGGACATAAAATTATTCTGTAAATTTTCAAACACTTTGAAAGTCAAACAGTAGACACAAATGGGCGCTTCAAGTTTCTGGCCGTGCCTGTGCGTAGAAATGAGTAAGTTAGAAAGTAAATGCAACCTCCCGTGGAAATAAATCACTTAAAAAAAAACGTATGTTTCCATCCCAAAATAAATAAAGAGATGAAACACAGGCAGGGACAGACATGTGTGTATGGTCTCATTCAGAACATGATAAATGTCCAGTCATCAATGGAGAAGATGTGAGTCTGAGGTCAAGTAAACCAACTCTCTTGTTTATATTTTTTCCAACATTTTATTTTTTCAATGATGACTTGTTTAGCTTCTATACAGACACCATACAAAGCAAGTCACAAATTCACTTCAAAATAGTCAACAAATTGAGCCAAACATTGCAGTTCCCACAAAATATAGGATGGACAATAAAGGCATTATTTCATATACTCCTTATATGTATGTACTTTTTATAGAGTACCATTGTAAATAAAATACAATACAAGATATACAGCAGTCTATATTTTTCTTAATCCCTTCATGATAGAAAAGTGATTACGTAAGAGTTCATAATCTCTGTACCAAACCTAAATTGCGAAAACAAAAAAAAGAAAAAAAAAAAAAAAAAAAAAAAAAAAAAAAAAAAAAAAAAAAAAAAGAAAGAAAAGCTAAGTATAACTACATTCATACAAGTCGGTGCAACCCAGTGTCATTAGTTGGCAACCTCCAGTATAGTATCTTGCTGGAATACTTCAAAAACCCCTAAAATTCTACCCTGACTTTTATGAAGGCCTTCATAAAATCACCCAAATTTACTCTCATCTAAAATTCATCAATGAAAATACATTTATACCACATTTTCAATTCCATTCAGTTCTTCAGTACTCGCTGGAAAAAGAATAAATTAATAAATTAAAAACAGACTAAAAAAAAAAAATGGAATAAATGCAGAACATTCTTAAAGGAAGAATAAAAATACAACGTGGCACCTCTAGTCCTTGAGTCCTCGTTTATGGCAAAAGGCAGTGTGATGTCATGTAAGGGAGGGTCGAGTCCATTGGGTGGCAGGACAACAGTTCCAAGAGAGACTTGACTGTACAGTGTGTTTAGTGTGGTGTGTCTGAATAAGAGCTGGGTTGGGGGGGGTGGAAGGGGTATTTCCAGAAGAGTCCCTACAGTCTGTCTCACTTCGTGATATTTGACAGTCTACTTTGAGTGCGCTCAAACACTCAAATGGACTTGACTAAGACGCAAATCCTACGGCTTCCGTGTAGCGCAAGTTCTAGGCCTTACCCCACATGTGGTAAAGCACGGAGGGTAAAGCAGCACATGCTGTAAGTCCTCAATAAATAATCTCTTCTCTATCAGGTTTTGGAAAGCAGGGGAACTCTGTTTTTTTTTTTTTTTAAACCATCATGCTCCTCTAATTCAGAAGGAGTTGGAAAGCCCTTTTTGTCGAAGAAAGGTTGAAAACAGAAGCACAAATCTGCTGATATTGAAAAACATGGTCAAATGGTTATTTTTTCGTTTGATTGTTTGGGTTGTGTTTTGTTTTCTGCGTGGAGATCCGCAGACCACGAACAGGGAATGGGAAACATCAAATGGTGGACATTAATAAATGGGTTTAATGAATGTGAATGAATAAGTGGGATGAGGTGAAGTTTGAAAATTACGCAGTATTCATCTAAAATCCTATACAGTGTGCTTTTCAACACAAAAAAGGGACTGGTAACCCAAAGACATCAGGAAACCACAGACAGATTACAAAACAGATTGTTGGAGTTACTGACCATGGAAGCGCTAGGAAAGGATAATGTGCACTGTTCTGACACCTAGTGGCCAGAGACAGTCATAGTAACTGGCTTGAAATGACAGGTTGGTGAAATTGATTTATGATTGTGGTGAAATGACAGCATGATAAGATCTTATGAAGTAAAGTTTTGAGTTCTATTTACTTACTTTAAGAAAAAAAAATGGAAAAAACCAATGAACTAATGAAAAAGTTTTACTTTTTTCAACGGGCTTTTCTAATAAACTTTGTTTGATACTTTTGTAATCCTTATAGTTGAGTAAATAATAAAAAATAATTTTACACTCCAAAACAAAAGATGTTTCCTAATTTCAAGAGTCCCAATGCCAGTGCCACAAGTGTGACAAATATTTTTATTATTTTTATTATTATTATTACAATTGGACTAGATGTTTTTCTCTTGCAGCAATTTTCAAAATGACTTGTTTAAGTCCGATATTGATCCGTCAGAGTTTGTCTACTGATGACATTAAGGCATATTTTCTTTAACAGAAAAGTTCTCTTGAAACTCCTAAAAAAAATCATAAAGTTAAGTACTTACAGGAGATCTTACAGAACTTACAGATGTCAATCTATATTTTTAAATGGACAAAGCTAGGAAAGGGACAGCCTTCATACTGTGGTGCTGATGAAATATTCTCATGTTTTGGAAAATGGCGCTGCAAGGCTTCCTCTCTTTAGCCCACTGCACTTCTCAAGTGTCACTGAAGAAATGTCGGCATTGCCCGTTAACTTTCCGTTCTTTCTTCCTCCTTCTCCTCCTCCTCCACCTTCTCTCCTCCCTCGCCCTCCCTCCTCCCACCCCCGGCCCGCTGCTCCTCAGAAGGTCATGAGCTGAAACTCCCGCTCGGCTTGCCACTCCGGCACCCACACTGGGTAGGTGGCGTGCTTCGGCATCTCCATGACGCGGACAGGGAGAGGCTCATTTCTCTGGTGGACATGGTTAGTCACTACCTAGCAGGGGGAAGGGAGACAACAAGGGGAGCTAGCAAACAGCCTGTACTGCTCAGAGGCCACAAAGCCCAAGGCGTCCACAGCAGCTGGGGAAGGCGTCCACAGGAAGAAGAGGGAACAGAGGGAGGGGAAGGGGTGAGATAGGAATGTACGCAGAGTTAGAAAGAGAGATGGCTGTGAGAAGAGAGGAGGAGACAGAGGAAACAAGTCATCTCACGTAGCCTGGTCTCTGTCTTGTAAAACTTTGGATAGCTTGACTGTTGTTGTTTTGCTGACTCGGCCGTTCGGTCAGTTAAACATGCATGTTGGCTTTTGTCTCTGTGGAATTGTTTTATTTATTTGAAGACCATTTTTGGCAGAATTTCTGCAGACTCCCTTGGCTGGACGAGGCAGAGGTCTGACTGCGTGAGATTAGTAAAGGCTTAGCAGTAAAGAAGAAGGCGGGTGAAGGAGGCAAGAGAGAGGGTGGGGGGCAGGCTGGGTAGAGGGAGAGGGAAGAGGCTACAAGTATAAGACAAGCTTGGGACAGCTAAGGAAATTAGAGTGGTTAGTGCACACGTATGCTATCTCTCAGAGCAAAGGCCAAGTACGACACGAGATGGGCTCAAGGGCAGGCAGATGGGATAGGGATACTGGTTGGGTTGTCAGTCTTGGTGACTGGATTTGGGTGAAAGTATTAAGATTGGGGACTTGTCCCTGCTCAGTGAGATGTTTGGTGGCTCGGTAACCATTTTTATATCTGGAGCTGGGGTGAGGGGATTTGTGGGCAGGGCATGCATCACTAGCAGCGTGTAAACAGGCCACTGGCTGACATGGACTTTCATTATAGCTTAGTCTGGGGCAGGAGAAGTGGCATTGGCGGTCTGTTGCTGCCTTCACTCCCCAAAAGGGAAGTCACTGCAAAGAAAGGATCTAGTAGAAATAGGAGGGGTGGGGGGAGGGAGGTCAAAGCTTTACAGGGGCCAGAAGGGCCCATTTGTCACAGGTGAGATGAAAAACTCAAAATCCATGTGCACTTACTACATCCAATTAGGACTGAACGACGACATGAAAAGAGTTGATTTGTTTTCCACAGTGCTTATGCTTGATGTCTGCTTTGAAAGAAGGGTTTTTTTTGGACCATTTAATAATAAAATTCTATTTATTTTTCTCCTTTGCCCATTGTGCTGTATGAACAAGACGCTTTCTTTGCCTGCATCGGAGGCAGGAGAGATGGCTTCGATGCATTTTGTGCTACCTGTCTCCCTCTGGCGGACAAAGTGTGCTTGGCAGCATGCCTTCTAGTAGTGTGAGTGGGTGTTGCTTTGCATCAGCTGTCGCATACTTACTGTGAAAATGTTGGAGCGGCGCTTTGACTGCTTGCGGATAGGCGTGGGTGTGTTGGAGGCAGCAATGGTCTCAATGCGCATCTCTCGCTGACTTATGCTGGGGGTGGAAGGAACAGAGGAGGAGTAGTCACTGAATGCACCCCCACCATTGGCCGCCTGGGGAGCGAGAGAGATTAAGAGGAACCAACAGAGAGGAAAAAAGGGGAAGAAAGTAAGAGAGACAGAAAATGGAAAGGAATATAAACAAAAACAACAACAAAAAAAAACAAAAAAACAAGCAGGTTAATTACTGTAGATTTGATTTGCTTCTTTTTAATAAAAGATGTTACATAAACTGAGTGCTAGGGACATCTTCGCATGACAGCATAGAGCATTAGGCAAAACAGTGCGCCTTCTTAGATGGTTTTGATCCTACCTGGTTAATGTGAACCGAGGGGATTGATGCAGCGGGGACTGATGAGTGGCTGGGAGAGTTTGGGAGAGATTTGCATGGACCAATAGAGAGCTGCTGCTTTTTCCTCATGGCCACAACCTTCTGGGCAACTGGACAAGAGTGCAGCAAAGACACAGAAACAGTGTGTTCATTAAAACTGTCAAGTACTCTAGATAAATACGGTCGATCAGAAGGAGATTTGGAGGGAGTTCTCTTTAGACTATTAGTTCTAAGGTTTCATACTGAACACGTCTTTTTAGATTCATTAATCAGAAATGGGCTAAAATAAAAGGTACAGATTTTTATTCTTGCTCTGTCTTTTCATGACTGCGAAGAAGATAATCAGGCAGCTGTTCAACATTGTAAAATCAATTTATGACAAAATAAAATATTGCCAATATACATTTGTTATGTTATGTATCTTTAAATTATAAAGGAATTGAAAAACATTCAAAACATACGTCCTTCCACAGATTATTTGGGTGAACTGACTCTTCAGTTCTTTTGTTCGGCAACAATGGCTGCATAAAATTGGTTTGGTGAGCGTTATCATGGAGGACTTGTGCAAACCATCTACCAGGAACACAGAGATGCATCCTGGATTTCTGTTGTTCTTGTGGGCAGCAAATGAATGAAGGAATCTGTTTAAACGTCCCTCCAACAGGACATCAAGCTTCATGTTTAGCTTGTATTCCAAGCTGCCTTACACGCTGATGAAGCACATGAGATACTGTATACATGAATGTTGGAACCTCCATTTAAGACTGTATGCAAGGACAATAGGACGGGTTAATTAAGTCTTCATGGAGTCCTAAAAGCGAAAAGAATATCATTTTCATGTCTTTATACGCAGAACCCTTAAACTATAATACAAATGAAGGAAATGAAGTGAAGGTAATTGTAGCCACATAAACTGGCATATAAGCACATTTAAATTGACACCTCAAGCTGTTTGTTTTCAAGTCCGGTAAAAAGCAACATACTGCAGAAGTGGACCTGACATATCTCTCAGGGGGAAAAAAACGCTACTTCTTTTTCCTGGAAAAGTAATCATTCAAAAAAAAAACATTTTCCTGTCATTCCCTGAGCTCAACAGAGTGATCGTAACAAAATGAGATGTCTGAAAAAGCTGATTCTTCATGCAATTGGTGCCACCCTTCGATTAACTCACGGCACACTCAAGTGAGAGAATGGGTGGAGAAAGGGTGGTGGGAGGCGATGTTCACGGCTGCGTGACATGAATTAGCACTGAGGCAAACAGAGATGATTTCAAGTTGGGCTGACAGCTGGGACCATAACGCCCGGCTGCCTGCTGCAGTATGGCAAATGGAGAGAGAAGGTGTGAGTGACTTCTCTCGACAGTCAGCACTCTTTCGTTGCTTTTAATTATTTCAAACTGAGCTTCAGCAGTCAATTAAGGCAGAGTGTGAAGACAATGTGCCTGTGCGTCAAGTCAGTGAAATGCAAAGTGAACATTGTGATACATATTCAGATGTCTCGGGAAGGGTTGACAGGCTTTCAAAGAAGCTGCAGCCTCGCAGAATAATGTGCCAGGCTGAAGCAGCCCGGTTTCCAAATGACAGTTCCATGAATTCAATCACAGATGCATGAAAAATGAGAGTTGCCAAATACTCTTCAGAGACATTAAAGAGTTTCTTAAAAGCATCTCTAGCCTGCAGCTCCACTTGTGTATGATACATTATCATTATCATACATTAGATTTTATGTAATGAATATTTGCAGTGTTGTGTCCAAACTACTTTGAAATGCCTGCATCATTAATTGAAGCAATCCTGCTAATGTATCTCTACTATTCACAAAGTGCACTGCCCACGTCAATGTGAATCAACTCTAAACAGGCATGTTGCTAGTAGTAACAAATAAACAGCATGAAGCACTTACAAAGGGTAAAAACTGAACATTTCTGAACAATTCCTGCGGTCTTTTCCATTAAAATCACACTGTAAATCGTTAATCTGACACGTGTTTGACATCTGTAACTCAAATATGTCCAATGCGATTTTTTGAAGCCCAAGTTAATACCTTCAAATAAAAATCATTCCAGATCAGTCGTCCTGTTAATCAACATGATTTCAGCATCAGTGAAAAGAGTAACAATAAAATGGAAGGAACTTATGTGCGTCTCATGTGTAGATAAACTATCGCTCTGTACTCTGAACCATCACCATGTTCCTCTATGTGTAGCGCTCTCTCCCTAAACCATTCCCACTGTTAAGGTGCCCCTCTCACCGTCCTGGAAGACTCTCTCCACATTCAGACCATAGGTGGAGCAGGTCTCATAATATGTGCAGCGCTTCAGGTCGTTGGACAACTTTCTGGCCCGCGAGTCATCGATCACTCTGGGGTTGGCAGCACTGATTGCATCTAAGAGGGTAAGAAAATACATACATATAATAGTCATGCATGTAATTGAAATGAGCTGGCTTGTGTTGATGGTATTGCTGTTATTACTATTATGAATGAACATCACTCAAACAGTGATGCGGCTTATTTACATGTAATAGACAACAATTATTTTCCGTCGCAACAACAACAAAAAAGAAAAGATATATATATGATGTAAGGCAACCTTGCGTTCCAACAAGGACCATGGGGACCTCAGCTGTGTTCCTGTAGCTGGATAGGCGCAGGAAATAATTGTAGACTGTCTGGAAGCTGATCTCGTCCTCCAGACTAAAGACGAAAACCACTGCATCAACCCAGGCGGCAAACTGAAGACAGAGCAGAGGTGGTGTAAGCCGTCTTAATGTTACACAAAAACCTTTGCACAACAGATTTGTTTTTTATTTTTGTCTAAGAATCCACTTAAGTCATATGCTGCAGCTGGAATATGAATTGTGTTGTGCTTCTTGGTTTTGTATAAAAATACAGGTAGAGAAGAAAGCTCATTTCACATCCATCTACTGAGTACAAAACTTTCTACTTGACATCCCAACTTTGCATCATTATACATGTTTTAAATGATGGAAAAACTGTAGATTTAGATTAATTCACAGCTATCAGAGACAAATTATATATTTTTTTTTACGATTTAAATATATCTTTTAATCAATACACCCTTATGTGTTGCTATGTTAAATGCATGAAGAGATTATTATTCATAAGATGATGCAGGGCTTCTTTTGACTGAAGTTAAGGCATACAGACAGAAGGGGGCAGTGTAGCTCCAGCCATCATACACAGTATAATCCTGTTTGCAGCGGAAGTAGCAGGACTAGGTGATATAACAAGTCATTGGACACTGCTGTTATGTCCTTATCTGTGTTCTGCATTCCCGGTACTATCATTACCTAGGAATCTGTGTTTGTTGCATAATTTACATCAATATAATAATATACATACTCCCTGTGTACTTTATGATCAAGGTGGGGGTGAAATTCCAAATCGATTCAAATTACTATCTATTGTGGGAAAAATTCTGAGCAGGAGCCAGAGCAGTAGTAATGGTGACAACTGAGTGATAACTATTTCCCTGCATTGCCTTCTTCTACATTCAGCTTTCACATCTTGCCCAGACCCCCCACAGGGAAAGAATGGCAAATCAAAGCCTCAAGGTCACTACTTCACTCAGCATCTCAGAGTGTGAATATAATGGAGGCCTTTAATTATGTCACTAATTATACAAGCAGCTGACAACTGAGCAGAACTCAATTCTGATCTCATTGAACCTAAGGCAAGCCAAACTCAGAGCTTTACCAGACAAGGTGTGAGTAGCTGCTCACAGAAAGGCAACCTAAATGCTTTGGGGTTATTACTCTTGAATGTTGGTGTTAATATTTGATTGGGTCTGCTTATTAAATCTGAATCCTGTTGAACTTTAATGCATTTAGGGTTTCTTTTTAGGCTTATATCTATCAAAGACTTGGAAGCAATTTATATGTAAGAAATATAACCTCAAGTATTTCATTAAAACACTCAAGTCTTATTATCAACCTTTCCCGTGTATTACTTATTCATATTCCAAATAAGTTAATGTGCTGCATGTTGATCTGTGCTAGCAAAAAGAGGAAAAAGACTTTTTTGTTGGTAATGGAAAAAAACTCAACCTGAACCTGTATTCAATTCACATTTTATGGCTACTTGGAGGCAGCAAAACCAACATACCAATGATTTATTATCTTGCTTTAATATGATATATTTAACTTATTAGTGAAAAGCTGACAGCAGACATGTAGCAACATTAAGTGCAGCTGTGGATCTGACAGTCATTTTGGTCTCCACCATTTACTGAAGGGGGGGAAAAAAAACCTTTTGCAACACTCACCAGATAGCTGGTAACTTTGTCTACCTGAGCATAGCTGTTGATTACAGATAGACAGTTTTGTTTCATAAAGCCAAGTCAAGGAGCTGAAAGGGTGCATAAAGCTGAGGAGACAGCTCTAAAAACACTGATTAGCTTAGACAGGTTTAATCAAAACAATAGGAAGTCCTTGCCATTTTCTTTTCATGCTGTTTTATATTTTAATGTGAAAGAAAAGACATTGTATTTTAAACTCAGTTAAAGTTATTGGACAGCTACAGAAACTATTTATTTTCCAATGGAGATATGAACTCTATATATAGACCTTTGGTTATCAAAACATGATCCAGTTGTAGATTTAAACCAGCAATTAGTATGTATTAAACTGTAGAAGGCGTTTCTAACGACTTAAACACAGGTCTCAACACATTGCCAACAAGCAAACAAACAAATCCTTGACTGTTTGCTTTCAGAAAACCCAGCTTGGATGAAGCTGTACAACACACATATACTGTACGTTGAGCACATTTAAGTCCTGCAAATGCTGTAAACGGGAGGTAAACCCAACAATCTGTGGTAAAACTTGGCTCAAGAATAACTGGATGAGAGTGTGACACTGTCATAACACACAGCTGGATTACCAGAGCATCTGTGTCAGAAGAATCGATTGCATGTGCCTTTGTCAAGACTTTGTACAGCTTTCTTTGGTTAAAACAGTCCCTCCATTACTGTTCAAACTTCACAAATTAATAGAGCTATTAGCTGCTGTGCTGTCCGTTTGACCACGAAAACACAAAGATTCTGACTGGGCTTACTCAACGATCTGTTGCTGCCCCTTAAGTGCTTCTGGTAGAACAACCACAGAGCGCTGTCACACTGCTCCGAACAGTCCTGCAGAGATCTAATGGCCGGTCTCTAAATAGTTCCTGTCTGCATGACGGTTTGCAGACAGTTCCGGCGTGACGCAAAAACTTGCAGCTTGCAGCTCTCTTGAGTAAAGAGACAGAATCAGTATGTTACCTGCAGTTCTGGGGGCCCTCCTTCATCTCTGATCAGAAGTAGGTAGCTCTGCCCATCCACCACTATCTCTTTCTTGAACCGTCCACCTGAGGAAGAGACATTTGTGCACTTTATAAATGGGTCGTTCTCCGAACAGGTTATACCTGGTCTAGTCCTGCGACAAGATGACATTGAAAAATGGAATATGCTAACTGAGCCGAGATCCATTTCACATCCAATCATTGCAAAAACAATTTGGATGTAGCAGATAACCAAAAAACTTAATATGAAAACACAACTTGACAAGGTTCATAAAAGTTGGTTGAGATAAGTTTAAATGCAGTTTTGGAGGTGCCGACAGGAAACCACGTCCCTCTCAAGCCAATTATGGGGGTGAGAAATTGCCTTTTAGTGTGTCTAATGCACAGCTGCTGAGGGGACAAGGTTATTGCCACTGTCACTGCACTACCACAACAAGAAAAAAACTCCAAACATTACCAGGCTGCACATTAATGGAGTTAGAACAGTCCCAATCTTCACAAAAGCACATAGAAGGATCGCCAATGTATTTTGGGATTTATGCGTAAATTACTCTTCCCAAAAATATTCTTGTTTTGCAAAAATGTGAAAAAAAAAAATCCAAACATAGATGAATAAGGTTCACAACTATATGTCTGATGTCCAAGTATTTCTTTTTTTAAATATACACTATAAAACGGAAACCCACAAATATATGTATTTAAAATAATTAGCAAATGTCATCAAAAACAAATATGTATGTTGTTAATTTTATACACAAACTAATAAATCCGCATTTACAAACTGCTGATGGTACTTTGCAGTACTGACAATACAATACAGTACTGATATTAACAATGCATAACAGTGCATCCGAAATTCACCTGTGAGCCTCATTAACTTATATGTGGATTCTTTTTATACTTAAATAGAACAAGAAATATTTCTGTATGCATTAAAAATATTTTTTTTGTAGCGAGCCACTTACATATAACTTCCAAAATGGAATTATGAATCCTTTTGTGATCATTTGAATTTTGAGACTGAGACACTATGGTGGCTTTGAAGACAGGGTTTCACAGCGTTATCACCACTGTACTTTGCAAATGATAAGGAAATAATAAAGATTTCATAGCAAAAACACAAAACAGAGTGGAAAGGAGGAGATGGGAGATAAAATGGAAACCAAAAAACATTGCTTCAGGTCACACCATGCCCCACTGGGTAGTAGTGAGCTAACTCTTAACCCCTTTGCAGCCTTTTAAGACTCCCCACTTTTCTTCATTTCCTCTCCAATAGAAATGCATATTCCTTGCTGCTAGTGAAGCTGGCTGCTGATAATGTAGAGACCAATAAAAAGAGTATGCATTAAATTAGATTTCTGCATATCGTTTGGATGGCTCGCGATCCTGTGGAGATTAAAAACATTCAAATGAGCCAGTAGTGCGGCTAGGGATGTCTTCGGGGGAGCAAGCTGTGCCTTATGAATACGAAAGAGGGCTGAAAGAGATTTAGCAAATTGAATAATGCACAAGTGTGAAGGTCTAGGAATGATCATGAAATTAATCAAAAAAAAGAAGACATGAAGAAATTCACACAGACTGAAAATACACCTGTTACACTTATATATGTGTTTTATGAGCATGTTAGCTAAGATCTTTGGATGGTTAGATAATAGAGTAATAGGGATCAGGCTGTTAATCCATCACGTCACATCTCACATTAGAGAAGAGCTGTTAGCGCCATGCAGTAACATAGGCAGACTACATGTATTTCAGAAAGCAATACAAATCTGCTTGAGCCATTGAGCCACACTTCAACCCTGTAAAAGCCACCATAGCCTGCTTGGTAAAGAGTCTTTTCCAATAGCTGTCAAGGCCAGAAAGAGAGTGTAACGTACCAGCAGCCACCTGCCAGCCTTTTTTTTCATAATTAAATCGTATAGCTTTCAAGATTCAGACGAAGGACTGAGAAAGAGATGAGGAGGATCTCACTACATGGTGAGACTGGATCTGAGTGACGCAGAAAACCAGAGATTTATCAGAGCATGGAGTTAGAACAGAGCTTGGCAGTGGGTGCACATACACCAGAACAGACGGAACAACTGTGTAAAATCAGTACCTCTCATGAATGCATACAGCTCTGGATCAAAAAACGGATGAAATTTGAACATTTCAGTTGCATAACCATTCAGGACGCTGTTGTCTCTTAGTTACAGCTGAGCCAATAAAATGCATCCAAAAAAAAAAAACCTGTGCTGCAAATAAAACGAGGCATAACCACTTTTCCTCATGATGAAAAGAAATGAATTATTTCAATGTGATGCTCAACCTCTCATAAAAAAAAGGGGTGACTGATAACCTTGCAGACAGCCTACAGGGACATGCTAAGTTGGTAGGCATGGTTAACACGCAGTGAGCATGCTCTGCTTACACGGAGGCTTAGACCTTGACACAGAGCCACAATCCAACAGGGCTCCATCTGGTGTTGCCATGGCAACACACCCCAGTCCCTTTTTTCAGATATCATAGCAAAAGCCCAGGAACAAAACACTGAAGAAGCAGCCATCAATGAACCTTCCTCTGCTGGGCAACGCTCCTGCAATGTAAATACCCAATCTGGAGTGAAGCCATTGTTAAAGCAGAGAAGAGGAAGAGAGAGAGCCCGAGCGGCTACTAATTTTGAGGCAGGTGTGCCGTATCTCACTGGCTTGCAGCTATAAACAAGGCCACATACCTCCATCTGAGCCGACAGATTTCTTTAATTGTGGCAACATTACTTTGTCGCCTTTTTCCTGCATTTCTGCCACTGATTTCTCAAGTGGTAATGTAGCTATCAGAAATGTTCTCCCTCGGTGCAGAAAAAAATGCCAGAAACTAATTATGTACTTCGTGCCTCATCCTCACTGTAACTCCGCTGAAATGGAACACTACAAGCCCCTCAAAGACAATCACTTAACTTACAGCATGCCAACATCTTTGTGGAATTTTGGCCAGAAGGGGGGCACTTTCATCATGATTTTGCTGATGAATTAAAGAATATCTGATTTTTTTTTAAAATCCCATAGAGAGAAAAAAAACAATGAGCAGGGTCCCTTTTCTCTGTGAGATTGAACTGGATCGTGCTGTTGTAAAACAAAATTTAATTTACATTTGAAATGATGGGGTTCACTTTCATCATCATGTTTTAACAATGAGTAATCTTAACCAGTCTTAATTTACTGCAAATGTAAATGCTTTGTTATTATCTTACCAGCATCACTGGGGGAGTAAAGTGGAAATCCAAGAATGCAAACCCTGCCAATTTCAAATTTTAGCATCTGAAAACTTCTGAATCGCACACATTCATTTTAATACGTACTAATTAAAATACTCTCAAAGTAAACCAGCACCTCCCCTCGTGTAAATGTCCTAATATGGATATCCTTCCATACAGCAGACAGCAATCAGTGCTTAACTTTCTTAGTGAGAAAAAAATAGGCAAGTTAATAGCCAGCAATTAATTCAGGTTTTTAAAATTGCACTTATCAAAAGGCATCAGAATGTCATTGAGCTATGATAACATGCTTCTCTATAGAGGCTGCAAGGCTGTGAGATAAAATATTACAATGAGATCTAACAGAAAAACCAAACAATAGAGCTGTGAGAATCCTACAAGAACCAAACATTTTTACAATAAAGGGTTGTAAAATATCTTATAGGATTATTAGACATGAATAGAAAATCCGACAGCACTTCATTGCAACCAGTGTAAAAACAGATATCAGACAGAACAGTGGAAATCTTAAAAGAAGAAAAAGCTTTTCCAACAATTTTACTTGTTAAGGTAAAGCCATAATAGACAAAGTAGATTTTCTGTCTGTGTGTGTCTGACATGACATGCCGACCCACACCGTCAACTTACCCTCCGGAGATTCCTCCTGTACGTACGTCCCTGTCAAGTACCGGTGGACCAGCGCAGACTTCCCGCTGGACAGATTGCCCACAATGCCCTGCAAGGTCAAGAGCAAAACGCTGTGATTATTTCTGACAGGTACAAACCACAAGCAGATGTAGACCTAAAGGACCGTGATGGTGATCTGACAAAAATTTCTCCGCACAGTGCTGTCGTACTTTGTGCGCACAAAGCTTTCAACTTTAGTCATCACCCTCATCTATAAAGGCCATAAGCTTTAGTTCAAAGCTTAAGTTGGATGACAAGGTTGGGTGAACTTTTTTTCTAATATGCTGTTTCCAATAACATTTTTATGTTAATGGTGGCTTTGCAGGTTTTAGACCATCTAATTAAATTATAGCATGAAAGGGAAACAGAAATGTGTTTTGTTTTTTTTTATTCAAAAGGTCACTGATTGGCTGACAAGCATCAAAATTTTGCTGCCCTTCTCCTTGAATGCAACCTCCCAGCAAAGGTTTCCAAAATATTTCCTGCTCACAGCAACATGAGCTTTAAATCCTAACTGATGGATAACAGGTCGACGTATTGATTTCTATTGGTTAACTACAACTATTTAAGAGTGTACACAGCACTAATTTTACTAGTAAGCACTGACAAGTCTATTTGTTGGCTGTAACATATTCTCCTAAATACAAATATTATTCAGCTGTTTGAAAAGTAAATTTAAGAGATTTTGTTTCAGTTTAATTTCTTTTATTTAAAAGTGTAGAATGAATATGGCCACAATTCTTTAAAGTTACATATTAGTTTCACACTCAAACCGACTCAACAGTACAGTTTGGTCTCAAGGTACCATGCAACACTCACACACACTCAATTTTGACTGTGATATTTCTCAACACGTACATACTGTTGCAAATTAGAACTAATGGTTGGATGGTAGGCAAAAAGTTAATATCTGGTGCTCTACACTGGCTGAAACATCATGAGGAAAGCCATCACAATATATACTGGATTGGTCTCCGTCTTTCCACGGCTTCCTCTCCCTGTCTAGATGTCTAGACCAGACCTAACTGCAGCGCCCTCAGGGTGATGCATGGCGGAGGGTGGGGGGATGATGCCACCATGTCTGGAAAAGAACAAAGACCTCAACATGCCTCATCTCCTCCCTCTCCTCCTCCTATACCCACCTTCTCCCTCTTCACTTTTGGATCATTAGTGGGTGTCAGAGCCAGGTATGGTTCCAATTATAGGGACATTTAAGGCCCAAGAGCAAGGAAATCTTTAAGGCCTTTTCCAGCCCACCCTCTCTATAATTGAAGTATATAAATATATATATATCTGTAACATTAGGAACTACAGATGAACACGGTTTAGCCTAGCAAAAGTTATAGGCTGTGTGTGGTGAAAGTTCTGAGTCAACAAGAATCGACTTTGAATGTACCGCTGAACCGGTGGTCCTGCAGTTTTAACGGGTCGGCTTTGTGGCCTGCTGGTATATCGCCTTAATTAAAACAAAACGCCGTGTCAGCACAATTCCAGCACAAACCTTCTACTCTTCTTTGCAGGTGTGATAGTGAGCATTTGAATATCAAAAATATGACAACAAAATCTGCCCTCAGTTTAGTTCTCATCACTAAACTGGAGGACAGATACTTTCCCACGCAGTCCCCGTTTTTTCACTAATCTATTGGGAATATTTTGACCCCAGCTTCTGAGACACATGACTGAGTTCTTTCAGTGTGACCTTGTCACTGAGCAGCAATTCTTTGAACATTTTAAACACGAATGAAAGATATTTTAAGGCATTTAATTCAGTCTTTCCGGGTCCATTAAGCAAAACTCCTGTCTTGACGCTGCCAATTAACACCTTAGAGACATAAAAGGGAAACAGCCCCATTTCAAGTGTTTGAGTCCCTAAAAAGCAAGTTTGTCCTTGAGAGTCCTGTGAATCCTCTTTTCTTTTCATTAAAGCTCTCTCTTTTGCAAGGTGCCACATCAGTGAGCTCAACTAAAGCAAAAATATTATGAGTGCAGTTTTTTTTCAAGGCTGCTAGTCTTCATGGGTGGAAGGCATTGAATCATGTGAGGATGTTACTTGTGCATTTGGCAGTGGCTGTGGCTGTGTGTGTGTGCTTCAGTGGAGGGGTGGGATCAGACCCAGGATGTGTCGCTGGTCTAGCCCCAAACTGTCACTCATTTCATGTCCTGCTGCAAGCCACCCTGTGTCCCCATGCCAACGCATCTCATTAAAAATCACCCACTATGTGCCAGGGAAAAGTCCGGCCAAACTCTCAACTGTTGCCGCTCATGTGAAATGCAAAGCCAGACGTACATGGAGAGAATGTGCATTTGCCACTGGCGTTTGAATCGATCAGTCGACATGAAAGTGCATCGTTAGAGGGACCATCAGAAAGGCAGAAAGTTACTCACCACTTTCAGCTCCGGCACTGACCGACTCAATGTCCATTCCTGGCTGTTGACGAAAGAGTCTGGAAAGAAAAAGGCAAAAGAGAAATTACTGAGATGTATTTCATCCCTATGCATTCCATTTGCCCCCAGCCACATAACACTATTTTCCATTGGATGATGTTAAAGTGACCTTACAGTGTCACCACTTACTATCTGTGGTGTGTGGAAGAATTTTTATGGACTGTTCAGCTGTAATCTAGATATGGCACGACGTCAACAGGTCAGGTATTTAGCACCAGTATTCAACTTGCTTGAGTTGACTTTAGCAATCATTTTTTTAAGCAATGTTCTGTGTCATTTCATCTCCTTTCTATCTTCTTTTATTGTTTCAGCCAGTGAGACTTCACCCACCATTTAGTCTTAGTCATTGAGTCTTTATTTTCGATTTGCAGAGACAGCCTACTAAAGGGGAAAACTTTAACCTATATTTCTACCTTACTAGGGTGAGGCCCTAGGTTAGGGCTATGTTTTTTTTTGTTTTTTCACGCTTTCCATTACACTTTATTCCAAAAGAGGACTTAAACAATCAAAAAATAAAGAGAACAATACATTACAGTTGCAAAAAAAATGGAAATTTGGTTATTAGCTGGTGTTTGGATTTTCTTAGGATAATGACATGACCGCCTTTGGATTATAAACAGTTGTTTGATTGCAAACCAACTCGGATTTATGCAACATTTTCTAAGCATTTTATCAAACAATTACAAGTAATCAATAGTTGTATTTGGCCGATTAAATGATAATAAAACAAATCTTTGCTTGCAGATCTAAAAGAGTCAAAGGAAAAACAAGACAGTGAAGATTCCTCCCTCTTCCTGGCTAATACGCACACATGAAGTCATGTGTTTACAACTTCCATTACATAACTGTAAGGGAGGAATTGTGAAACACCTATGCAAAGTACAAGCAATACACGTCAATTCAATATAAGGTTTCAACACAAGAGAATCTCTGAACTGGAATTTGCTAATCCATTTCAAAAGACAGCCATTATCAGGCTTGATTCAACACGTTTGTTTTTTTAAAGTGATGTTTGGAAAAAATCATGTTGGAAGTGCTCTATGAAGAACAATACAAGCACACTGAACTAAAACCCCAAATGACGACTCCACAAGCTGTGCCTGGTTCCAATAGAGATGGGCTGAACTGCTATGTGTGTGTCATAACAGCTATTAGAACAAAGACCATCTTCCTGTTTTAGATCGGCTTTCAGATCATCTGAGCCCCTCAAGAAGCAGATACGATCACTAATGCGGCAGTGTAGACTCCTTGTCTCCACTCCGCAAGGTGTGTAATACCAGGTGAACTCCCCCCTCCCTCCACGGGTCTAAATCTAAACAAAGTGTCTGACACACAAAATCACCATTACAGTAAGGCTGTTCATTGCAACAATAGTGACTTCCCTTTGTGCCTAAGGCAATTCTAAAATGACAAGTCTGACAGCATGAACATTAGGCACTCAATGCTCAACATTCATTGAGCATTGTGAGGAGAGGAGTAGTCTTTTAGCAGCACGCCTCACATCAGGCTCTCTCAGTGTGGGTTCAACATGTTGGGACATGAGCAAAGACAACCATCCAATGTAGTTTCTCAGTGAAGGCAACTGACTGGAAGTCACAATTCTAAGAAACAATGTCAGGTAGTCTTTGACAGATGCATTATCTTTACTTCATATAATGATTTATATCGCTTATTTTTCATGTAACTCGCAGGTTAATAATAAACAGGTGCTAGTCACAAATACTAATTACATGCACATTGAAAGGTTCCAGTCTAAACAATTTCCCCTGGGGGATAAATAAAGTATTCTGATTCTGATTCTGATTTACCATTCAGCACAGTAACCCAACATTAAGAATTTTAAAAAGGAAAAAAAGGCCAATGTGTGCAAAGATGAGAACTGAAAGTTATTTTAGGTTTCCTCTCACGAAAATACCCTTTACATTTTGGAGAAGATGCCCGACTACTACTGTTCTTTAAGCACGTACAGCTCTACCAGTTTGGAACTGTGCTTAAAAAAAACCAAAACTTGATTGAATCCATGTGCGTTGGGGTACGTCATTCTTTAAAAATGAGCATCACTATGTTATTGTGTCCCAGAATGCCTATAGAAACAAAAAGCCTCAATATTTGTTACGCTTCGAGAGGACACCGGTGTCTTTGTCTCTGTGAGGGGGAAACTGTGCTGCCAGCTTGTTTGTTGGGTTTTTCACTTCACTGCTCATGTCTACTCAGATAAAAATGACCATTCAGCCTGGGGCTAGTGAAGCACAATCCCCCCCCCAAAGCCCCAAACACACACACAGTTATTCCATTTCATGAGAAAAAATTAAGGCAATGAGAGCAAAGACTGTGTGTACAATATATGGTTGCTTGACACACTTGAGTGTGTGTTGATGTGTTCTTATTTGTGAGCTTTACTATGTGCAGTAAATCTGTAGTGGTTTCTGGAATGAGAGGACAACTCTGAGGTCTAAATTTCCACTCTAGCTTTGACTTGCAAACCATGGTTTCCTGCTGCTGTAAATTACAGATGGAGAATTTAGCATGCTATTGATTTTTCTAATTCACATATTTTTCAACTTCATAACTGAGCATTCTTTGTCTGACTAATTGTATCATGCCTGTCTTGACAAAGCGGTCCTGTATCATCCTGTGCTGCTCTCTAAAGCCATTTTTACTGCGAAAAAAAACCTAGTCAGAGCTCTTATCACTGCTTTTCTAAGATCACAGACACCAAGCTCGTATTTCTATCAAAGGAGGGAAGTGACAAACACAATCATTAGAGAACAAGGTAAAAATCTTTACGCCACGCTAGTCTAATGCATTCCGGATGGCCTGTCCTACTTAAATCCCTTAAAGCCATGTGCCATCTGCAAACGGGCATGGATCTCTTCCCTGACAGCCTGATTTGAACAAAGCTTTCATTTGACATGAGATTTGCAAATTAGGTTTTAAGATGTCCTGCACTGCAATGCCTGGGCTCATCGACCCAATTTGCAAAATAAAGAGAAAAATGTGTCAGATTTAGCCTGAGGTGTAGTGCTATTTGTTCTGTGAGTACTGGAGCCCTCGTACATGCATGCAATGTTATGCTTATTAGTAAATGGCAGTAAAATTAGTGGCCCTCCATTAAAGACCAAAATGCCATCTCTTTTGTTTCTCTCTTAAACTGCTAAACAAATGATGTATTGATCTGAGAGACAGCGAGAATAAGGGGAAAGTTAAGTTTAGTGCACAATGTTTGAGTACATTATTAATAAATGATTCAAAGCGCTGCCCTATGATTTAAAAACATGCCAACACTTCATGCCAACACTTCATGCCAACACTTGATATTTTCTTCTAAGCTGGCTGGAAATAGCTCAAACCATAACACACGGGACCTGCACCTGTAATTCACTGAAAGAAAGTGTATGCAGCATATGTTCTGTATAAATCTATTTCGTACATATACACTAAGGTTGGGAAAACAGAGTTGAGCTGGCTTTCATTTCCTGCTGGCCAACTTTAACAGGTTTCATTTGTTTTATGGCCTCTTCTGCATAATTGTACATTTTTTGTGATCATTGGGTCTTCAAATAATTGATAAACAGAAAACTAATGCTGAGCTACATCAATGTAGCTTGTCTTTTATTCAGCTTTTATTCAGCTCATGTAAAAAAAAAAAAAAACAAAAACTAATGGAAAGGCACAACCATCAACCATGAAGTAGGGATAAAAACTTTAGGCAAAAAAATGAACAACAAAGCAGAGGCCATCATTCAAACAGCAGGATGCTGCTCACTTCCTGAATGTCAATCCTTCAGAGAAAAATGTACCCTATGACTTATCATCATATTTTCCTCGGTTTATATTCAGACTGTATCACATTCAATATCTTACTGTCTTCTTATTTCTCATGCAGCAGGTGAGAGGGCATAATCACTGAGTTACTGCGTATCCCTATTTCTTAAGTCTTAAGTGTCTATTCGACTCAAACATGATTACCTCACCCGAGTTTGGCTTACTCGCCCCTGCTGACAACAATGGAATGAATATATGCCTGTTTTAAAATAATTATCAATCTGCAGATTTTGAAGCAGGGAGAATAAATGTAATGGCAAGTAAAGCCAGATATGAGAAGTACTGCTGGAGTTATCGGGAAGTGACATCAAATGAGACATAGCAAGAAGTGAATGGATGGAGCACCAGTCACATCTATAAATGTCGGACTGAGGGAAGTGGATTACACCAACAAGGTGGGAATTTTCTTCAAAATGTCAACAGATAGTGGAAAGTCAAGGCAAGGGCCCTGCCGGCACCTTATACTGAGACTTATTACGAGTTTCTATCTACAGTCCCAATATTTCCACATTTAGTAAACATGCGCACTGCCGATCACCTAGGACTCCTGAGCCGCCCCTCTTCCAACATAAAGATCCCCAGAGAACCCCGCTCTCAGCACATGGTTCGCTGATCACTCAGGCCTCCACAGGCCAGACAGAGAGGCTTTGTTCAACCACAGGTGGAGGGGGGTGGGGACACAATCTGCGCACCTCAACTTACCCCTAAAACTACCCTCTTTCCTCCTTAAACTTCACTCACACACAAGATTTAGATGTTGTCATCAGGAGACACTTTACTTGAAATGTGTGTGTATGTGTGTGTTTAGTGTGGGGTGAGGCTTCAACTTTCAGGATTTAACTTAGAAGCAAACACTTAGGCAGGTAACAACAGGCGCAGAGTCCCACCCAGGGCAATGAACACCTAACTTTACTCAGCATGATTGGCGCACCTACATTCCTAATGACTGACTGACTGACTGCAGAGGAATAAATGGGTAAATAGCACTTGACACTCCACCTCAAGGACAGGTATCCATGGTAACATGCCTTTTGAGAACAGACAGACAGACAATACAAACAGACTGGTAGCTTAACAAAGTTGACCTCAGAGCCCATTATGAGAATTAAACTGGCATTGGAAATATAAAATATGTGCTTTGCTGGTTTAAAGGTTGGTTACATGAACATGAATACAGGATATGTGTGATCTGACACCAGTAGAAGGAAGTAGGTTGTCATGGACGACTACTTAGATCTTTATGTGATGGAGTAAAATTGGAGCTTGACACACAAAACATAGCAAATTCCAGCAAGAAATTTAGTTGGTTTAAAGTATTTGCTACTCTCCTCCTACTCTTCCAGGCAACATGACAAACGTAGTCTACTGTCAGAGATAACCTTTAAACACAAGGCTGAAGTTGACTCCTTTTCTCCTCATCATTGCTGTATGTAAGCTGTCTTAATTTAGCACTGTTAGGCTGCCGAATGCATCCCCATCACAGCCACTAATAGCTTTAATACTACAGCCGTCACAGTGAGGCCAACAGACAGCATTATCAAGACTTCCATGTCTTGTGTCTGGGTAACACAGCGACAGCACAGGGACACAGTGATACCAATTTAAAGCAAGCCTTTATAATGTGTAGTCAGTCACTGGTGATTTCTGCAAAATTTACTTTCCAATTAATTCATTCATGTAAGGTAACTGAATGTTTTTATAAGTTCATACACACAGGCAGTTTACACATGAAAAACAGTAAAGAAATGAAGCACCCAAAATAGAAATTCCAAAAAGGCTCCTAAACCAGACGTTCTTGAATGCCATCCAACCTCACAATTCCCCATGTGTTTTTCATTTGCTAGTCCTTTAAAAAAAAAAAAAAGTGGTGTTTCTCTTGCACTGTAACTTTTTGCACAGAGAAGGAGGGGCTATCAATGGAGAAGCAGGCGAACAAATAAATTTAGCAATCTTGCAGGTCTTACCTTGACCTTTGTGGGAGTTAGTGCCTGCCCGAGTTTCTATGGTGACTGGTTGTAACTTATTACTCCCGGCTGGGGGATGTTGGCCAGTGCCTTTGCTGTGGGACAGCTGGGTTTCACATTTGCCACTGAATGGCTGCTCTTTCCTCCTGAAACGATTTGCTATGAGCTGCCATAAGCTTGGATCTTCCTGAACTGGTTTTGAAGACAGTTTTGTTGGAAAGAGGGGTACCTCCATTACCTTGAGCGTTCCCTTGTTATGGTACTGAATGTACTGCATGCCCCCATCACCAGTCTGCTCACTCGAAGTTGGCAGCACTCTCCCTGTGAGGTATGAAAAAGGCCGTGGAGGCATTGTGGCCTCCTCGGATGCACTTTTATTCCAAGATCGCTCGTTTGATTCCGTTTCCGATCCCAAAGTAAATTTCTCCCTTGGTCGAGTCCTTTTGATACGGAGACTAAGGCTCCGTCTTAAGGAACTCAAGGTACTTTTTGGAGCATCAGATTTACCAAACTTGGGAGAAGATTTAGCATCTTTGTCACTTTCCCTTTCCTTGCTCTTATCTTGAGGCACTCTGCCAAAAAGCCTCCAACGGAAGCTCCCTTTGAGAAAGCCTCCTCCATCGCCGCCTGTGTGTCTGCCGCTCTTCTTGCTGTCTATTTCATCATCAGAGCCCCTCTTGCTTAGCTCCAGCACTGTCATACTGACAGGCCTGGGCTTCCAGCTCCTCTGGTGGACCCTGGGGGTCACCTCTGCAGGGACCAAAGGTCGCTGCACGAGAGGATTGAGGCCATCCACAGACCTCAACTCAGCCTTCCTGCTTCTGTGCTGCTGATCATTTTCTAAAACGCCTGCCCTCTCGAAGAGGTGGTGTGTGTGAGACTCCAATTGGACTGGACCTGGGCCTGGGCCTGCGAGCATGCACACACTCCTGGGCCTCCGTAGCCGTCTTTCTCGGTTAGGTAGAGAATCTCTTTGCTGCTTGACTGAGTCGCCATACATGCTCACAGTTTTCCTCGCCAGCCAAGCTTCATCCTGACGTGGCCTTTGCAACACAGCATGGGGCAAAGAGCTGTGTCCTGCACCAGTGCCATGGTGGCCATAGGAATTCCTTTTAGCGAGAATAGAGCATAATGATGAGCTCTGTATGTGTTGGTCCTCTGTGTCTAACTGAGCAGCTAACTCTGCCACGTCTTGTCTGTCTTGTTGTGAGGATTTACCTGAGTTTTTGGAGGGCTGTTTAAGAAACCTGTCTGTCTTCATTTCCCCTTTCACCTCTTCTAACTCCTCCTCATTCTCCTCCACAGCTACCTCTTCTCTTGGCTCCTTTGCTCTGCTTGTGCTGCCCAGGGGGTGGCACCTGTCGACCTTTGGCCGTACCAGGCCCAACCTGGGGCTATTCTCCATTGGCACAACACCAATTATCTCTTCTCCTGGCTGGCTGCTCTCCACCAGAGTGTGGGTGATCCATCCCATTCCCAGCTCTGGTACCGGTGCATCTCTCTCTGTTTCCTTCAAGACTACAGAGATGTGGTAAACAGTTTTCCCCTGATGCTGTTGGCCGCTGCTGAGGAATAGCATGGCACTCCACTAATGATGATTTACACATACATCCTTATTCCCACACCAAAATAAGTGTGTAGCATATGCCAACAATCACATTCTGCCAAGGAATAATTGAGATTCAGCTAATAAAGTCCTTCATTTGAAGACCAAATTCCTATGCCAGGCATAATCCTTCACCTTTGACATGGGAAAAAACTTCAAACAAGTCAGATCAAAGCCTTGCTGCCACCTGCATCCTCCGGCTCCTTTACTCAGCAGACACACAGGCACTCGTTGCTCTTTTCTATCCAAAATGTTGTTTTACTTCTCCTGCACAGGCAGATGAACAGAAAAAAAAAAGTTATCCACTTTGTTTCGCACTAAAGCCATATCTGTAATAGCTGCACGAGTTGCAGTTTAGAGAACACACTGAATCATCTTTCCTCCTTGGCAAGTTACGAACTGTAAGCAATCCTTGTTGCTGGAGAGCAGACAAACCCCTTAATCTCTGAGCTCTTGCCATGCAGAGAATGAGGGAGTGAGTCTCTGTTTGAACTTTCAGCTGCCTTCCAACCCCCTGGACACATGGAAAACAAGGACTGGATCCCACAGGCATTTAACACACCCTCCTGATTTCTACCGAGCTGCTAGTAGCCCCAAGAGAAATAAACAGACAAGAGTGAAAAGACTCTTGATTATTGCAGTGTGTAATCAGATCAAAGATTACAGCCACAAACTTGCACCATCCTTTTGACCAATGGCAACGCTCAAAAAGGGGGGTCCTTTTCCATGTTTAATAAAGGAAAAGACAATGTGGAATTATTTTGTCAATTTATCCAGTTTAATTACCAACTTGCATTTGACTTAAAGGTTTATCTAAATATACCTGACCTGCCTAAATTGTCCAACTGCTCAGGTATCTTTTGACAGGAAAAACACAACACACAAAATGCCTCCTTTTCACTAGTAGACACACAATTACACATACCACCCTGGCTCCTACTAGAGCCTATACACTGTGGGAGAGCATCAGTTTAATGGACCAAAGCTCCTCTACATTTTCTTCTTCCATTTCCTTGTCTTCTGAGCTGCAGGGGTCTACGATGCATTAGTGAACTGAAATGGTGCCATCAAATACAGAAAAATATACTATAAAGACCATGGTCTGAACCAAGCAGCTCTAAAACACTGGTTACAGAGTATTTAGGACTAGGACACTGCCACTCTGTGGTCAAAAAGTGGAACAATAGGAAACAAACTGTTTTTTTCCCCTGTGATTACGCCGGTGTCAAATTAGTTAATATCAACAACACCGGTATGAGTTTCCTAAAGCTTGACACAACAACAATATCTTAATGTTTGGATGTTAAATTTAAACCTCTCATTACAACATTTGCTATGTTACAGGTTTGCCCAAGAATAGGTGCAAGGTCAGAATTTAGCATTTCTGCTTCTGAAAGATGTTTGTAGGGGAATAATAGAGTGCCACTGTGCAAAATCCAATAGAACCATGACTGTGTCACTTTGGGAAATCCAGTTTAGACATGAAGCTTGAAGTTGATATCCAAAAAAAGGTTGAAAAACATACTCCAAAAAGATATTAGAATGTACAATAACCACACATAAAGTGTGTATGCACAATCAGGGAAACCTTTATGATACTCTTATTGAGAATTGCCAGCAAAATTTCAGCACGCTTGACAGGTAAGGTATATCTCATCTCATAAGCTGTCTGAGCTTACTATGCTAACCATACCTGTGTAAAGGAAGCAGGGGTCTGGAATTATCTGAGGCTCATCTTCAAGCAAAAAGTCTTCCTCATTCCACTGGATCGGGTGGTGAGCTCTTCTACAACTCCCAAAGCACAGCAACATGGTATGATAGCAAAATATCCAGGTGGCTAAAATATTATGTTTCAGTCCAAATTGTTGTTCCTCTTTTCATTTTCCTCTCCTCATGGCTTTCATCTTCTTTTGCTTCAATATACAGGATTGTTGGGAAAATCTCTCGGAAGCCTGAGGAAATGGCCCAAAGAGGCCGTGTGTCACCGTCCACATAGTACATTTTCTCCTACAAATTCCTATTGCAGGTGTTGGTTGAGAGGGTCTTATATAAGAAAGACTGATAGGCTCAAACTTTATCCACTGTCCTCTTGTCCTTGTTGTAGTTTGGTTTTACCCGCTCTGAGGTAAAACCTGGGATTTCACTGACAAGGTAACAAAGCTCCTCTTGTGTGCCCCCTCTCTCCTCCTCTGTCCCGCAGCTAAATGTTTCAACCGCTTGTAACCGTATCTTGATTGTAGCAGGGAGAGTTTTTCAGGGAAAAAAAAACAAAAAAAAACTGGATTGGCATGTTTTGAGGTTCCTGAATTATCCCCCTCCCCCTCTGTATCTCCTTCTCTGAGTGAGTACACATCTGCCTGACTGTGAGTAGATGTCTTACTGTGTGTGTTGGCCATTTATCTGTTTATCTGCGTGTGTCACTGTTAAAAATATCAATGCACTGTTGTTGTTTTGTCAACATGGCTCTGACCTGATGCTGTCCTCCTCCTCCCTTGGGCCTTGGGCTAAATTCAAAGTCCTTACCAACACAAAGGTTTTCATTGCCACCTCTATTAGTAATCTTAAACATAGACACAGTAGATTGAAAGTAAATTAGAACACAAGGGGGTAAGTTGTTTCTACTTTCTACAACTAAATTGTTTTGAAGGTTCCATTATGTAACTGTAAATAGAGCCATTTCAATACTGAGCAGGTATAGTTTTATTGGAAAAAACTAATTTTAGTTCCTAATGAAAGTCGCTGTGCATATACAGTTAAGATGATTGGACACAATATGCATGTCGCTTGTATGACATATGCATGAACCACAGGACAGACACTTTGGAGCAGTAGTCATAACCGATGTATTTACATAAAGGACACAGACACTATGTGCGAGGAACAGCAGTAGTATGATGCATCCAAGCCATATGAGTAAAGCTTACTAACCCCTTCTCAGTATTGGAACATGAGTCAGTGTGAGGAAGATAGCAGTGCAGACATGTACACCCTTTTATGAGGACAGTCAAAAGTGGTTCCCTGACTCACGATAACCAGCATTAGGTTGGTAGGTGGTTGTATTGGAACAATGCCTATTTCTTTTCTTCTAAAAAAACAAAAACAGTCAAGTGTCACCGTCCTTATTCACACATAAGCAACAGCAACACTACTCACGCGACAAGCCTCCAACTCTCTCCAGCATTAAAACCTCTGGTGTAGTTATAGTACGTAGACATAGATCATGTACGTGGGCTATAAATGCTAATCGACCCTGTTTTCTGATGGCATCTTTTGGGTTTTTTGTTGCAACGGAGCTAAATCGGGGCCAAAAGTTTCATTAATTTGAAAAAAATTAATTGTTATTGAAAAAATAAAATTTGAAACTGTACATTAATTTCATTTATTTCGAACATCAAAAAAAGACTAAATGTATTCAAACTAAAAACAAGTCAATAAACACTTTTTTCAATATAAATAACAATTTAATGATACCAAGTGCAAAACATTTTAAGCAGTGTATGCATGAGCATGTATGAAAAAAAAGATCTGAAAGGGAAAAAGACAAGTGAGGTAAAAAAAAAAGAAACCTAAAGTGAAAAAATAAAATTTGAAACTGAAAATAATTTGATGACAAATATGAAATTATATTTTTTTATATAAATGAACATTAACATTTTATTCCAAAAATTTGGTTTAAATCCAAATGTTATTTAAATTGAAAAAAATGTTCATTTATTTTTAGTTTAAAT
>KV751351.1:2439171-2468284 GCA_001698575.1 Mola mola
AAAAGAAAAAAGGCAAAATTTCAACACTAAATGAAAGAAAATACAGAAAAGAAGGTACAAAAAAAATCACAGCAATATAATTTAGGTATTGAATGTGATATAATTACAATATGCAGTTTTGAATGATGGTGGACCTGCTCCTGGGCATTTAAGTTCCCCTTTTGGTGACAGCTTCATGAAGGTCCGAATTGGCTCTTTTCTTAATAGTATTACTGTGTAATTTAAGGTCCTTACTTCCATAATTTTCTACTTTACTTACTAGATGCATATTAAAATGGGGTTATACAGAAATGTTAAACTCAATGAATTACTGTTGATGGCATACAGCTAGTAAACTGTAACGTTAAGAATAAATATACTTAGTGGGTATATTCAAATAAAAATAAAATAAAAAGAGCGTATGATATTTGCAAAAAATAACTCATTTAACTTTAAAATGCAATATATTTATAGCCCAACAACTTTCTGCTAAAAAGCTCCCAACACAATGCACACTTTTATATACAGAATATATTCATAGCTGTGAAAAGGAAATGATGTAAAATGATGGTAATGTAAGTGTTTGATGTCTGAACTTCTTGCTCACCATTGCATAAACATTTGAGCATAGGTGGATAAATTTGGTTAAAATGAGTGGCACCCTACACAAATGATTATTGAATCAAAATGGTTCTATATTACCAAAGTAGACAACATCTAGAAAGCAGCAGTTCATTAAACATCCCAGGTGCAAAAAATACAAGTATATATTCAGTGATGTAATTTAAATCAAGTCAATTGCTAGAAAAATATGAAAAAATGTATTTATTTTTTATCAACAAATATGCCAAATATTTTCTAATTCAACTGTTACTTTTAGCCTTTGGATTCGGGTTAGGTGAAGTTCCGCACAACTTTCTCACAGTTTTGTAATTTAAATAACACCTAGCTATTTCCTGACTGCATGGCCAATCTATCTTGGGAAAAATAACTAAGATTTTTAAAAAAAATCTATCAATATGTCTGAAAGAGTTAATAATAAGTGTGGGTTGTCAAAAGGCATTCCCTGAAATGAGCTGTGTCTCTCTTGTCCCCAAATGCTACGTTAGATGTGCTTGGAGAACCAATGTAAACAAACTGCAGTTTGGGTGCGACATCAGCCAATCTGTGCATCTGTGCGTGCAGGAACACATGTACCGCTACATGCAAAAGCACACTGTGAAACTATGCAAACATGTGCTTTTGTTTCCCCACATACCCGGTGATTAGAGACAGACTTACCAATTTAGAAAAACACATGCATTCACCAGACCCCTTTCTGCCTCGATTCCAAATAAATGCCTGCGACGTCAGGGCAATCATACACAGAGACAGAAGGGCTACAGACAGCAAGGAACTTTATGATAATTATGCTTGCAGTAGTGGTATTCAGCGTGGGCGAAGAGCTTTTTAAAATTCAGCTGCACTAGCGATGAGCATACGTCACCATTGCTCCACTGCAGAGAAAATGATACGTTCGAGGACGTCTGTGGGAGGTTGTGAAATTAAAAAAAAAAAAAAAAAAAAAGAAAAATCCAGACGCTTCTGTCTCTAAAAATCAGGTCTCAAGTGAGATCAGTGCATTTATATAGCGTGCATGAGAGACAAAGAGTGTATCAGACTGAATGGGAGACAATGGCAGAATGTGCATTAGCTGTGTAGCTGTATGAAGCCCCCTTGGTAAAATATTTGACATCTTAGAGTCTCACTATCAATTCTCAATATTCCTCTGACAGAAAATAATACTGAGGGCCAAGAACCACCATTTGCTTGCTGTGTGCGTCCCTCTGAAAGTGTATTGCACATGCATGGGTGGATGAATAGGTAGGTCTTGACTTTTCGACTATTGATTCATACATTCATCATAAGCAGCCTGCCAGCTTATGTTACCACTCGTTTGATGTATCAGATTAGAAAAACACAAGATGCAGAGAGTCTGCAGAAGTAGCTCGAGAGAATGGAACAGCTGAACACAAAGAAAGGTCGCTGTGAATTTCCATTATGGGAATGGGGAGGGAAACACATAAGTGTATAGTGGTTTGAAGAAGATGACAAAATGACCAGGGAGAGAACGTAGGAGGAGGCAGCAGAGAGATGAACCGTTTTTGCAGGCAGGTTTGTGTGGGCTGGTGGCTCCCAGTCCTCCTCCTCCTCTACACATTAGTTTGCAAACCCCCGCTCACTTTTGCTGTCATCTGTCAAAACTTGCCTACAAATTCACTTTTATGCAATAGCTTTGATGCGGTATTGCGCCCTGCGATCTTTATTATAATGTAGGAGTAGAGGTAATATCGGTGCTATTTTTGATATTATTATACAAGAACACAGAAAGGCATCCTGGAAGGTCATCATCAGGCTTGACTTGATCTGGGGGTCAATTTTAAGAAAAACATTTACTGTAAAATGTAAAGTCTGTAATTATTGACTCCAACCCACATTAGCTGTTGATGTTTCATAGTCCATAGGTATTATTTTATTGAGATATAGCGTCTATGTTGTCTTTTCCTAGACTGCACCTATAGTAAAATGATGCACTTTTCTGTTGTTCTATGTATTCTAACGTTTTCCTTCGCCCACTTCAGTCATTAGATCGATATTACTAAGGATTATCTATCAAAATCTCACTGTGTTAACATTTTGTGAAATAGTCATCATCATCAACATCAAGGTATATGATAAGAAATATTGTGATATTTGCTTTTGTTGCCCAGTACTAGCATTTATGAAGAGCTTTTGAGGAGAAATATCACAACACACCACATTGTGATATGGTCTAAAATAACTGCAATTTAAACAATATCATAGAGCCCAAGTGACTACAATGAGACTTGATGCCTTAATGCTTTTAAAGTAATGCTATCCATTTCATCAGACTTCCAAAGGACTTTTTGCAGCATTGCTTTATCATGCTCATCAATACCCCTTCGAGTAATCACGCCAACTGAATTCCATTAAACGCAAATTTTCTTCCTCTAACAGCAAAATGTAATCCGTCACATGCCATCTGGCCCTCGGCCACATTCTTGTATCTCCCCAGCATCCTGTCGTAACAATCCAGCAGTTGTTAAAATAAACGAAAGTGCTGATCACAGCATCACCAGACCACAAACTGACTTCATCTTTCTATGACCGAGCTAACTGTGCCTTAGCTCTGATTTTCCATGCGCCCTTTCTTCCTCGTCATTAGGTAGATATAATGCTGTCTTGAGCTGTAAGTCATTACAAACGCAATATCTTGATTTCTTTCTATGGATTACATGCAACACCTCAATTCATCTGCATGTATCTCATTATTGCCTAATTCTCTTAACTCCTCTACTTTTCACTCCTTTCAAGGTTTTCCTTTCCGTGGCCAGGACCAGTGACACATTTGGGCACAAGCTCCCGTATAATTTCCCACGTCTTTTTTCTCTGTTCCTGTGCCGCCCATGCATGCTGAGACTGGGGGCTTCGTTACAAAGTTGAAGTTACTATTTTACAACAAAGTCAGGAGGAACACTATCATTCCTACCGGTGCTAATAGCATGCTAACCTACTCTGGAGTATTTATTTGTTTCTATTGAACTGATCGAGTTCATGAACCTCAGGGTTAGAAAATAAAAATTCTGTGAGCAAAGATTCAGTTTTCAACCCTTGGCACTCTTGATATCTTATTTGCCAATGGTTTTGAAATTAGGATTCACCATATAGTGACTCAAACATAGGGATGCATCATCGATTCTGTATTCACTATAGGATTAACTGTTGTTTTGTTAATTTAACTACCATATCTGTGGCTTATGAATACCTCAGATCCTCAGTCACTGACGTAGCTGTGGGACATTAAGTTCCACAGGTGATTGGCACTCAGTAGGTCGGATGTCACCGTGGTAACTTCGTTACTAACAATTAGCATGCTGCTGAAGGACACTGAAAGGAATACAGTGAGGGGAAAAGAAAAATCAATTTCCTTACATATCCTCGATATCAAAACACCTATCTGGCAGATACAGATTCTCTCTCTCTCTCTCTCTCTCGTTTTCAGAGGCTGAAATCTCCCCTGTGGCTTCAAAAGTGGGGCTTGAGCGTGAAATTGAATAAGTTAAAATTCAGAAACATTTTGAAGGTCTATCAGAACTGACATGCCATCAGTATTCTAGATGAGAACGTTTAGTTCCACAGAGGCTGAATGACGAAGACACTGAGGTTGCAGAGGCCAGCGCTAACAGCTGCGCCGTAATTGGTACAGTTTCAAGACACTTCTCTTTGTCTAAGTCAGCATGCATCAGCTGTATTACGCGCTCCTTTTGACGTTTTTAGGTGCCGTTAAAATCCTGACATATCATCCTGTCCCTGTCCGTAACACTGGAGAAGGAAACATTTCATCACGCTCGCTGCTTCAGTCTGGTAGGACGCGGAGAATGATGTGCAGCAGGTCAAGTTGACCCAGAACACCTGGATGTGATTAAAGTGGACGCGAGTGATGGCGGCTGACTATAATATCACTTTGGGAACAACACATCACCTTTACAAATTCATAAATATAACACAAATTCATTAATTGCATTCATGTTTCCACTTTTTTTTTTTTTTTTTAGATTAAAAGCGAGCGAATCAGCATTGCTGAACAAAAGATGTGACTCCCCGCAGGCCACCACACTGTGCTGCAAAAGCAGTTTCTGTGAATCCATCTCATATTTTACCGCAGTCAGGTTTTGACAGCGCTAACTGAAAGATGCGAGCGATGCCATCAGATCTGCTCTCAAAAATGTTGCCTTTGTTATGTTGTAAAATCCAATAAAAGAGTAGAGAGAGGCAAGTGGTTCCAGAAGGGAAGAAAGAGTGGAACAAAAAAGGAAATTATATGAACTGATATCCATCAGAACTCTTGCTGGTATTCATGAGAATCCAAGAGATGAACTTGTTCAGACTTACATCCAGCCTGGAGGTTGATTTCTTTCAACTGCTGACAGACCATCTTTATTAGACAAAAGGGAGCTCTCCCATTGGGAAGTGTCAGAATCTAGTCGATTTAATGGAAGCACGTGTCTGCTCTACCAAAGAGATTTATTTAACAACTTATGTAGCTCTGCGGAGGGGGTCGACGCAGGCAGCTGCCAATCAGGCACTGAGGCAAACATTCTTTGGAACGGCGCGGTCGTCATCACTACACTTTTACTGACAAAATGTTGCACTCGATGCATCGCAAAAGGAAGGAAAAAGCAAATATTAGGCTTAGGCTGCATTAATTTCAGTAACATAACGATATGTCGAACATTTGAGCACCTCCCCACCTGGAGCAAATCACTGGCAGCATAGAAAATTATGTCTAAATTGCTATTAATGGGCATTTAATGAGCAAGGGTGAAATATGCAACACTTGGGGCCTCTTTAATGCACTTTATAGCAACGATCGCGCATGCAGAGTGTCTACAGTGCGCATTATTATTCAGAATTACTGCCTCATTGAAATCTGAAGTGTCATAACCTCCTACACCACCAATCCATGCTAAACTTTTCCACAATTGATTATCCCCTGTTCCTGCCACTGAGGTTGATTGTGTTTGAATATGATGCACAAGGCACAAAGACACTCATGCAGATATCCCTTTCCTTATATAATCACAAGTGAAATCAGCAGCCTAATGAGCTGACACTTTGGGTTTGGGCTACTGGAGAACGATATTTAGCAGCAGATCTGACACAAGAATGTGATCTCCTCCAGGTCCTCCTCCTCCTCCTCCTCCTCCTCCTCCTCTTCCCTCCTTCTGCATCTTATTAACCTGATCCTATCCACCCACAACCCATCCACCCTCCCCAATCCCGCTGAACACTGCATCAGCAGCATCCCCAGGAGAAGGGAGACCTGTTCTTTAACTATATCGTTATGAATAACTGCCATTGAAAAAAAAGTTAAAAAAGATTAAATTGCCAAGATCGACTGACTGCATCTTCACTCACACCTTCTGGGAAGATGCCACTCTATAATGTGATTCTGTGTTACGTAACACTGCGTGATAAATAACTGCAGACACTCAGAGATTAATGACATTCAGGGGAAGCCTTATCTACAGTACTAGAGGCAGATGACAGTTCTGCTATTTTTACTCAGGCACCTCTACAGGTAATAGTTTCTGAGGTCACTCGGTTGCCGACCCCTTGGAGAGGCACCCTGCTGCGGTGCACTATTTCTGGGCTCCTGGCAGATGAGACGGTGTTAGCGCGTGTGTGGGGGGAGGCCTGCTGAAAGGTGCGATGGCCCACCGCTGCTTTGGGGCTGATGGTGGAAAGATACAGCACGGTACACAAATACAAATTACCCCCAGCCTCCACCTCCCTGCCCGTTTCAGCCGGCGGATGTCACTTGAACAGCTAAGAGTCAAGGTCAGTGTTTGAGGATCAAAAGGTAAAGGCTTGTGTTGTTTGCTGTTGTTTTTGACTGATAGTCAACCGGCCGTACGGCCACTGCTCCCGCTGCTGCATACCGATGAGATCCGCACAGCAGGGTCCATTTTGTGGCGGTGACAGCTGCGAGGTGGCTCGCGTTATATCGCCATCTGTATCTCTGCCTCGTAACACAAGACTCGTCTATTTAAAAGGAACACAGAGCCGCTGCATTCGGAAGGTTGACGTAGGGCTTCATCAGAGGCACCGGAGGCAAAAGTCTGTCGGAATACCGACAACATCTGAAAAGTGTGTAGCAGAAAATTGGACACAGCAGATTGATTAAGGCAGCGGTTTCCAACCAGGGCTGCACAATTAATCTCCAAGACTGTCAAATCACAAAAACAAAATAAAGCAAAACAAGTAACTTCCCCAACATTTCATCAATCTATACTGTATTTATGCGGTATATTTACTGTGCAGTATTTATACCATAATTGGTGAAAAATATAGATTTATTTTGCATTTCAGTCAAAATCATTAAAAAAAAAAAAGTACTGTACCTTGTAATGTTACACTTTTACTTTTGACCCCAAAGGATTTGAATGAACATTGCAAAGTCTAATCGAAATCGAAGCTGTAACTATTTGATAAGTTTGAAGGTAAAATATGTGTCAAAATAACACCGAGGCACTGTAGCGCTGCAGAGATGTCTTAAACTAAAAATTTGTTTGGTACAAACACCAGCAAATGTCACATCCCATTTTTTTGTTTTTTCAGTTAAAATGAACGGTGCGGTGCAAAAATGATAGTTTCCACTCATACTGAATCATACAGCAATCACAATATCTCTCAAAACAGATTTTTTTCAATTTTGTGTAGCCCTATTCCCAATATGTTTTGCTAATATCTCCCTAAAAAGTGTTTAAGTGTGAACCTTTGCTGTGTACATTTGTTTTCTGGTTGTGACCAGGTAACAAAAGAATAATTTCCTAAGGTTAGTCAGAGGAATGTGGATGTACGATTATTCTGTAATTCACAAGGAAAATGCAAATGAGACAAAACAACAAAAAAATGTGTTTATTCCCCTTAACTATTAACTTTTACACCGTCATTTTCAAATTAATGGGTTAAGTCGGCACAAGACTCAATATTTTGTCAACATGGAGTCATGGGTTTGGGAAAATTCTGGAAATGGTAGGAACCAAACAAAAACTGAGCAGGCGTCGCTGGTGACTATAAGCAAAAGTAAATCGGGCTTTCCTGAGGCCTGAAACACAGAATCACACACTTCCTAATGCACTAATGGGTGTCATTGAACACGAACAAAATTGATGATTAAGGTCCCTGAAAGCTAGTAAAACTGCTGAAGTTTAAATTGAAAGTTGAAACACCTGGTGAGAACAAAAATGACACTCTCTTTAGTCCATGATGCAACATATTTCATTATCAGGTAAGCACCACCTGAACATCCACATGCACATATTCCCATGACACATCACCTACGATCTCCTATAATCGTCAAGTGATTATCACATAATACGCACTGGAAGACAAAGCCTGTCAAAGTGAGTGATGATCTTAAGGCTCATCACCATTACCTGATACATTAGAACAGGGAAGTGATCAGATCAAGTCACAAATGATTTCATTCTAATGCATAAATTATTAGAGCGATGACCTCACGGGCTCGCGGTCCTCGATGAACTCCCTCCTATGAGAAGATGGTGGAGACACTGGCCATATTTACCGGTATGTTTTAAGTGGGCGGAGTATGCAACAACACGAAGAAAGCTTTAGGAGAAAACAAGGTCCTTCTTTTGAAGACCTGTCATGCTACTTGTTAACTGTGCATAGAGGTAAACGCGTGAAAATGACATTCACAGCTGCTCTCAGCATTCAGCGTGATTTATTCTCGCTTTCACTGTCTTCCATGTCAAATTCTATTTTTCTTGCTGGAAAACTCACGGCACATGCGTACTTGCTATGTAACACACGCCACTTCTACGTAACATATTTGCCGGGATTCTGCATGGCACTGACCGGGAATAGACTCTCTTGACTATTCTAATGTCTAGTCTAATAATAAGAGTATGTGGGAGAAGGACTGCTAATTATCCTCTTCACATGAACATAGCTACATAGCTGTAATGCTGGTCGGTGTCTCCATAACTACTAATAGTCCAGCAATGACTCATGTTGCAATGGATACAAGACTTAGAGAAACATGTATCCATCCATCAAAGCATTCACAGAGTAAAGCTTACTCACTCTGAACATCACATTACAGTCAGAAGGGCTCATCTTACAGCTTATTAAAATGTGAAACCGAGACATAGTACACGGCCAATATAGCGAACGTAAATTTTGAACATTTTGAACCTCTACAAAAATGTCTGAAATAACAACGCTGCAGAGGAAAAACTCACAAATTACCATGGCCGTTCCGATCCACTCAACCAAAAACACAAAATAAATGAGAAATATGATCAGTCAAGTGGTAAGGACAAAATATCATTCTGACATCCTGGCCTTTTTGAGATACTCCAGGGTGCTTGCAGATTCATAGATAATTATTATTCATAAAAGAGAGGCAACACACAACTAACCTGATTTTTGCACAGCCTTGACACAATAAACTGAGGAGATCTATTTTAATCCCAACAAAAGCTCTGCCCACGTACTGCACAGAGATGTTCCCAACAGAACGGACATCCTCCATTTCTGCATCCCCCCCACCCTCAGTGTAAAACGGGTGCTATCATTTGTTGCAATGACTGCTTTGCAGACTTCAATTTGTTGTGGTGCACCTTCTGTTCCTCTGTCAGTGTACATCAGAGGTAAAAAAAAAATAAAAATTTAAAAAAAGCTGGTGTGTGATTGCAGAATATAACCACAGGGAGTCACTGTTGCTTTACGAAAAAAAATGCCAAATACATTTAGGCAAATAAGAATATAATTATTTGATCCCTATAGGCCTTTCACTGCTTGTAATAAAATTTAATGTCGAAAAGCTAAAGAGAATGTACATTTTTTTCTTTTTCACATGCAATTTTTCAGGGTAAAGATCCAAAGATGCTACTTGCTTATGTTTTCTAACATGATCTAAAAAGATGCTCGAGTTAAGATGTTTTCCGAAAGTTTTATGTGCCGCGTAGCATTAAAAAAAAAAAAAAAAGCATCTCAAACGACAGCCATAGCCACAGGAGAGTAAGATCTACCGGCTTGTGCTTACTGTGGACAAACCAGCACCAGCGCACACAGAGAGGTTGGAAGACGGACATTACATAAGAAGCTCATCAGTAGGGTTGTGGCCCACGCACTCCACAGCATCCTCAGTGGAATCTCTTACTCTTGATCTGCCTCTCACCCAAAGAACAAAATGGCTGAGGTGACTGGCTGGGAGGGGGGATAAAAAAAATTGGAGGTACTCTTTCATACAGAGTGCCTACATTTTTAGGGGCTGAAAACTTTTTGGACACACTAACATGTTTGTAAATATAACAGTAGTTTTTAAAACTTGGATGAAAATCTTTTGCAGCCATTGACTGACGTGGACTGGAAGTCTGGAGCCCTTGGACATGGACAACAAATTCTGAGTTTTCTCCCTGGAGATGCTTTTCCAGGCTTTCGCCGCAGCCACCCTTAGTTGCTGCATTTTTGTGGGTCTTTCTGCCTTAAGTTTTTTTCTTCAGTAACTAAAAAGCTGCTTTATTGGGTTAAGATCAGGTGACTGATTTGACTATTGAAGAATATTTCATTTCTTTGCCTTCAAATGTCTCAAGTTTCTTTCACAGTAGGTTAGGGTCATTATTCAACTGCAATGTGACGTGCCATCCTATCACTTTTGTGGCATTTGACTGAATGTGAGCAGATAGTATAGCCTTATACACCTCAGAATTCATCCTGATACTTCTGTCAGCAGTCACATCATCAATAAACAACAGTGAGTCCGTTCCATTGGCAGCCATACCTGCCTATGTCAAAACACTGGCTCCACCATGTTTGACACATCATGGATCACGAGCTGCTCCTCTCGTCTAGTTTTCTGGCAAAATTTAATCTGGGATTAATGTTCTTATCTTCCGATGGTTTGTACCTTCTTGTAATCCCTCTGTATTTATATTCATAAAGATGACTTTTGATTGTAGACTTTGACAACGATATGTCTACCTTCTCCAGAGTATTCTTGACTTGTCTCTATGTTGTAAAGGGGTTTTTCTTCACCAAGAAAATGGTTCTGCCATCATTCACTTTACTTGTCTGTGGTTTTCCAGGCCTTTTGACGTTGCAGAATTCACCAGTGTGCTCGTTTTTTTTAAGAATAGACCAAATTTTTGATTCGGTCACTCCTAAAGTTTTTGCCGTCTCTCTGATAGAATTATTAAGTTTTTTCAGCCAAATGATGGCCTCCCTCTCTTGTACTGATGTCTGCTTGGACATTATATTGATACCTCCATTCAAACAGCTGCCAAATGCTAATTCAATACTTGAAATCAACTCCAGACCTTTTGTCTGCTTCAGTTTCCCTGAAGTAACGGGGGAACGGACCAGACCTGGCCATGAAACTGCTTGTCAGTCAATTGTCTAAATACTTTTGAGCCCCTGAAAATCGAGTTACTCTGCATAAAATGGCTGTAATCAATCAAACGATAAACGCAATATTTGTAGTGTGCTGGAAGTCTGCACTTTCACATCTTGATTGTTTTTTCAAATCCATTGTGGTGGTTTATAGAGGCAAAATGACAAAAACTGTGTCATTGTCCAAATACTATTGGACCTAACTTTAAAATAGGCCAAGAAATAGGTCCTGTTTAATGGAAATGAACCGGGTTGCTACATGATTTTACACATAAGATCAAATGCTACAGAGAGGGAACACACAATAACTACAGACATATTCATGCATTGCCTTAACAAATGAACCTATGGATGCTGTTGGTGTGATTTATTGTTACAGTTGTCATGTCAGCACACAAACTGTAAACGTCAGACTGTGGTCAGTGGGATTTTTAATGAGGTCAGAGTGAAGTGGTACTGTGAAAAACCACAAAATCCTTGAGCTGTAACACAAGATGGTTGACAGGTCATTCGTCATATAGAATGTCTAAACAATATGACCGTAAAGCTCACAACTAACTTTATTAATACAAAAATATAAAATTCAATGAAAAGGGTCTTTTAAAAGGTAAAATTGCCATTTTTGCCTAAAAAAAAAAAATCAACCTTATAAGCCATTAATTGTAATAGTTAGCATTAGTTGATATGTTTGCTTCTGACCAAACCATTTATGATCCTATCACCTCAGCACTAACGGTAGCTCTCAGCTCATGACAAACCACCCAGAAGGGACATATGAGCCTCTGTGCATCACATCCACAACACAAATTTCAAACGAGCTGAAGAGCAGACAAAACCTCTTCTGCCGGGAGTTCATCCCTGACTGCGATGTTTTCATAAACCACCATTAGCATGCCACCGTGGCAGGGGGTGCGAGCTGTTGTGACCCTCGTCAGTTTCCAGCAGGTGGACGAGGGCCGACCCCGCTGTCACAGCATCAGCACTGAGCCCCCGTGTGGCCTGCGCTGTGTGCCAATCGCCTGCCTCCGCTCTCGCCGGCCCACAATCCTCTGTTGACTCCACGCCCACTTGCCCATCCATTACACAGGCAACCAGTTGCCTAGGCAACCTCAAAGCCCTTGCGCCTGTCTAAGTGTCAAAACAAATTTTATTTTATATTTTACTTGCACAGCAGTTCTTTTTTCATTCATTCATTCATTGATGAATTTATCTCCACATCTACCCATCTCTTTCTGTGATCGAAACTGATAGTCTCTAACTTAAACTAACTTGACATTTAAAATGATGGAAACCGACACTCAAATGTTTTTTACATCAGTCTTAAGGATGACAAGAACTAATAAGGCTGCCACAGTCTTCTGTCTTCACAAAGTAGGCCATGCACAGTTAAAAAAAACTGATAGCGAACATCTTCAAATAGCTCAGATAGATGAGCATAATTTGAATTCCAATTACTGTGTTCTATTTCCAACAAAGTGATTTAGTAATGAAGCTGAAATGAAACACAACATAGCCTCATGATCAAAATCGTTAATAAATTAAAAACATGGATCTATATCAGCAAAATTGCATAATTGTAGTTACATAACAGCAGGATTTTAGGAGTTTGGCCTGTTGTGCAACACACCTGTTAAGCATCATTAACAAATAGACTAAAATCTAGTGACGGTGCGGGATTGTACCATTTCTGCATAAACCCACATTGATTAATGTGATTATCTGGCCAGCATCATTCAAAGTGACAAAGTTGTCAGTATGTGATTAGGAATTACCTTTTCAGTCTATTTCAATAGTATTTCATGGAGGATTTCACATTTTAATCCATCATACAGGGATTTTTTGCACAGTCACCCATCACCCTGCAAGTCATCAGCTTAGGAAAAAAAAAAAAAAAATCAATCAATCTGCTGTTTTGCTTCAGAGGGAAAAGAGGGAGAGAAGAGAATTACAAATAACATTAAGTTGAGCCCAGCTGCTGTTGCATTCATCAATGGGGGGGGGGGGTGTCTGACACACACACAAGCAGCACATACACAAAAGACACACACACACACGGCTGGAGGCTGACACTGTGCTCATCAGTGTCATGGCTGTCGAGCCCCTTGCTGCACAAATCGCAGCAGGCATGTAGATGATGGAAGGAAGAGGATGCTTACGTAAAGGCGAACATGGAAACAAAGGCTATCCCCCACAGTCAAAATATACAGAATGTTAGAGTGGAAATTTGCAAATTTTACTTCACAGAAATTAGTGCGTTAAATCTGAACATTACTTCTAATCAAGAATCCCAAAATCAGCCCTTTTGTAAAAGCAGGAGTTTTACAAGGGCATCACAAAATGGAGGTGCGACCAAACTATAGACTCAACAACTGCTTGTCCACAGCCTAAAAGACAAACAAGCACCTTTATCGAGGCCGGCTCAGTGTTTCCATGGGTGTTGCACTTCTTTATTCCACATTTCTAGTTTACATTCAACAGAGTACTGCTGTCATGCTCTGTGCAGCCGCCCACGTTCACCCTCGCAGAGTACGAGAAAAAGAGAGAGGGAGAGAGAGAGAGAGAGTGGGAGGGAGGGAGGTGGAAGAGAAAACCTCGCTTTCACATTGAATGATACAACAATACATTATAGGAGGACAAACCATATTGCTCCATGCTGTACTTCCTACAAACCACTACATGACCAAACCTTGCACACACATGCTGTACAAATCCAAGGCAGCCTGCCAGGCCTTACCTCACTGCCCAGCTGAACAGTGCTGTTAACCCAATCTGTACACCAACAGCTCAGGTTCACATTCTTAAACATTGGGAACATGTTTACCCTCAAGGAACCTAGGCAATTTCCTAAAAAACTGTCTTATATGAGGAAAAAAAACAAAAACTCCTTTTCTTTGAGGACCCAGTTCCAAAGATTAAGGGATAGTGTTTCTATAGTGTTTCAGTGTTTCTATAAAACCACACTGGACAGTCAAAGCTTCTGAACCTAGACAAGATTCTAATTCAAAACAATAAATGCTGCAGTTTAACGTCAATGCTATGCAAACAGTAACTTCATAATTAAGGTGCAGAGAAAAGAAAACAAAGGGCATTCGTGTTAGCTAAGGTCTTCATATGATATGATGGAGACTACACAACACTATACATCAGTGGTGATACTCTCTTTTTCAATTTAGGAGTTTTAGCTTGGGAGACGTGTCTGGTATTATTACTTATTACATTTTTAGTGAACATGTTTAAATGAACTAATCTTTCTAATGCAAAATAATAAACGATGCAGTGGGGGGTTTCTAACAAGGCAACAATGGCAGATGCTATGAAATGATACCAGTCTGATTAATGATTAAATCATGTTAGACTTGACTGATCCGAGCTACGATTTGAACGTCCCTCATCACCGTGACCCATATTACAGTGGTGGGGAGGAAATCCATCCAAGGCAGTTCATCAGTGAGGATGAGCTCGTCTCCGGGGACATGGCTCACATTCAGCACAATTGACTTGTGAGCGCACGCATGAACATTCCCCCTCCCCTCGCAGACCACAGCAAACGGCATACACGAAAAGTTGGAAACAAAGAGCAAATTTTACTAGGGCTTGATAGGAGTGGTTGTTGCAAAGGAAAAAAAGGTGGAAAAAGCACATAATCAGATGTTTTGGCACCAGTAGTCCACTGAGTGAACATTATTGCTCCACACTGTCAGAGACAAAATGTAGCTTATCGTAGCTTTATACACCATTAAACCTTCAACAATTACTAAGTCGACTCTATACTCTGTCTAGTGCTATATCCATGATCTGCAGCACAGAAAATACACACAGTCCACTGCATGAACACATGCTCAGTATGTCTTTAGGCTCCTAATTTTTGCAGCCAGGTATTAAGGAGCTCATACGCTCATTACTTGCTTACTAGCGCTCCACAGTTCAGTACACTCCAGGGGAATAAAGCTTCGAGAGAGACTCGCACCTCCGCTTCAAATCTGACCTTAGCTGCTTTTTTTAGGTAGTTACAGCAACACAGACACAGGGAAAGAAACCCCATTTATGCTATTAAAATAAACCTGCACAGCAAAGCGTATGCAAGGCAAAGATTAAAAAACCACTGCACTGATCAGTGAGCTTGTTTGCAAAACACCCCAAAGTTATGCTTCTCTGTGGCTTGTGACTAATCCACGAGGGGATTTGTTTGTATGGACATGTTTTGGATGCCAGATGAGCTAGATGTTGTCTTGTTGAGAGCCAGGGCGGCCTGCGTCAGCACTGCAGGCCTTTGGCCAACACCACAGAGTGAGGATGCAGGACTGACAAGCATGATCTGCAAAAAGGCCATTTCCCTCCAGGATTTTCCTCTCGAGTCTGGCAGTGCTCTGAACCAGTGAGTCTATAATTTTGCCACCAGGCCAGTCCCTGGCATCCTCTCCAGATGGTTGTGAACAGGGGGGGAGCATGGAGATTAGGAAGAGAGCGGTGACTGATTCCTGACCACACATCCGGTGGCAGAGTCCCATTCACCCACCTCCTTCTCCTCCTCCTTCCGTCATATGCCTGGAATGGCCGGGGGAGGGGGCGGATGCCATCCCCTGGTTTTGTGCTCCAGTGAGGTGATAAGGTGTTTATTAGTAACATGACATGATGCCGGAGGAGTGCTGTAAAGTCAGTGCTATGCAAACTAACTGGAGGCCTCATAAAACCATTCGATGATAATGAAAAGTCACTACTGATTTATTCTGCACACAGGTGACACATGTTTAAGTGTAAGATAACAAAAAACTAGATAGCCAATTAGAATTAGAGATCCACTGTAAAAAAAAAAAAAAAGCATGGGAATAATGACGTCCTCATTTTCCTTCAACATAAATGCTGATCTGAGTTTGATTGTAGATAATGGCTTCGGAACAAAAAGTGAAAACTAAAACGTATATATTGTAAATAATTCAGGGCCTGAGTAGTGCATGCATGTGAGACAAAGAGAGAGAACGAGAAAACGTGGTGCGTAGTCAGAATGAATGAAGAGTCAGCAAACAAAAGTCCATAAGAGAGCGTCACAGCATATTTCACATTTCAAAGCTGGCACAGCGAATCGTCTGGCCCAGGACGCTGAAATTCACATAGAGTGGAAAGAGTTGCGTCAGCTTCTATTTTCTCAAAACTTTTGGAAGGCTTTCAAGAGATGCTCCCGCCAAACTCCTGCTATGTGATGCTGAAAGAATGCAAGAAAACAGTAGGAAACAAAGAATCAGAGATTTCCCCCTTTGTGCAGAAAAAATGATGATACAAGGAAAGGTTGCAACTCTTGCAAAGAAACATTGTGCTTCCAAAAATTACAGGCTCAAAGTGTAACTGCAACTGCAGTGAAAAGCACAAAGATGTCCACATTTTGTCATATTATCCCAAATTGCTGTCATTAAAAATATGCAGACTCAGAACCAGCTATGAATCATCCAAAGCGGTAGTCTTGCCACCATCATATCCCTTACAATCATTCCTGTCTTCTGCAGATTACGTAAAAGAAAGACTGAAGGACTGGAGGACAAAGAAGAAGGAGAAATGAGGAAGACTCTGAACAACTCAGCAAAAACTTGCTGAGTTGGTGCGACTGTGCAGGTTGATTAATGATTCTCCCGCTCAAGTATGAGACTGCGGATGTTATGTAACGCCATTTAAGTAGAGAAGCCATAAGCCACTCCACTGGGTGGCAATGAATGATCCCTGTAACGCTTGTGCCTGTGTCCCTTTGTCACATCTTTTGATTTTACAAGCATTACAGGAACAGGAGTACAAAAGCAAAGAAAGGCTGTAGCCTAAAGGATCACAAAAGCCTCCCATCATGCTGTTGTTGTTGCTCAGGTCCACAAGCCAGTTACGACACATACAGCATCTCATGCTACAAAAGACACCCAAAGGTCAGATAAAAGCATGATTTTCTCCTCTGATCAGACACAGTATATATCTGCTATTACAATGTGTAAGTAAGTAAATAAGGTAATTTTCACAAAAGACATCATTTCTGAACACCACCAGGCTGTGTGCTGATTGGGTTTGGGCTATAAAACAATTTTTTTTCTAAAGCAGGAATCAAAGGAGCAAAAATGCGTTTATTTATGTCACGTGGGATGAAGGATAATGAATGAGTAATTGAATTTATGGACATCTAAGGCGGTGAGGCCTTATGTGGTAAATGTAGGTGACAAAACAAGTCAGTGAAGCAGTGATGTCAGGTGGCCATTAGTATGAGGATGATAAGTAAATTCAAGCAGAATTACAAATGCAAGAAGTTCAGCTGCAGTGCTGAAGCATGATATAATATAGTGTTTGTATAATGTCTGTAATATGCTAGATACAACAGTGCCACCTAGCCATGGTTACACTTACCCAGTGGCCACTACCGGTATTGCAGGGGTAAATTGTCTTGTGGCCAAAACGGTAAAATTGGATTTGTTTATTTTTTCAATAAATTTCTGATCAATCATTGATGTTTTCTATTCATAAAGCGTCTGTAGAACAAATAAAAACTTCTCCAAAATCTGTAATTTCCCCACAGCGTAAGGTTTGAGCCAGTACCAGTAGAGCAAATGCACTCTTGTGCCTATTCAGTGGACTGGTACAGCTGGAACCTAGAAAATGTATGTTTGTGCAAGGCAAGCAAGTCTTATTAGAGTGAACAGGCACAATATTTTGATCTTGTATCCTGTTTGAAATAATTAATCTAAGTCCAGGAAGTACATCATCATCAAAAATCTGAACCAAGAGAGTAAACCTGGTAAACATGTAACATAGATTTGCAAGTCTGTGTACACAAACACAAACATTTTAAGCAAAGTTATCCCTACAAGCAACCTAACAAACATTAATAAGTAGCTATTTCCAGCAAAAATAACAAACTAAAAAGCTACTGACTAACTATAGCCAATCAACAAACTACGTAAGAGCACATACTATATTTTGCTCAAAGGTTGGTGAAGCCCAAAACAGAGCATAAATAAAATCAAATATTAGACTTACTTTCATCCAGTGGCCTTCAATATGATTTAAGGTCAGTTACTGTTGTTTTTTTGTTCTTTTTGTCTGCTAGCTCTCAACATAACATTTGCAAACACTCAAACTATAATATGGTGGCTACATCTCTGTCAGTTCGTTTCAGCTTTTTTCTGCCCCCAAGATGCCAAAACTGATCACTGCAGGAAAAAAAGAATAGAAACTAATAATCATAGCTTACTGATTTATGAGTACTGGATCAATAAATGAGATTTAAAAACACTGATGAAGGCCTCCCAGTTTACTGTAAAATGCCATTTTAGACACCCAGAGAAATATACAGAATGAGCTCAATAACTAAATGCCAAACACAAGTTGCGCTAGGTTCTTGGATTCCTTCTGTAGACTGCTTTGTGTTTTGCATTTCTCAATTATACCTGGTGAATCTGAAAATTTTGGAAAGAGCACTAGCTGAATGATTGACTAGTGCAGTTCATCAAAAACTAAAATAAAATCAGATTTTAAGTTTTAATTGAATTGTAAAACTTCCACTTTGTTGTTTGATAAAGACACAGAGGAACTAATTAAAACATGCTTAATTTAATAAAAGAAGTCCACTGTATAACAAGTGCATAAACGTTTCATGTCATTATTAATTAAATCAAAAAGATCAAGATATATGAATGTAGTTGGGCATCACAGCTATGACAGACGATTGAAAAACTCACAAGTGACAACTACTGTCGACTTTCCTGTACTAACAAACTCAGTGCAGAATGCTATGCCACCTGTTATCATACATATACCCTGAGATGCATGACCTACTGACCTACAATATCATGGCCTTACCATCTCTGCTCTCACTGAGCTGTGTCACTGAGCTGAATTATTTGGTTGAATATGTGTTGTAAAATGTATAGAGAGAAATTTTCATCTTTGAATCTCACATTACTAAACTTTTAGTACTTTTGTGTCTCCTGTGTGGAACTACTCCTAGGTTTGGAGTCTTTTTCCCCCTCCTATTCATATGTTCATGTTCTTCATTTCATATACCAGAAAGCAGTGTCCCATTTTACAGGGCCAATCTTCAATCTTGTGCCACGCCAGGCTTGGAATCGCTCACGGAACAGCATGGGTGTCCACAACGTATGTTAATTCTGCATAAACCTCTCACTGCGGCAAGGCGGAAATGTACATAATTACATGGCTGGCTTAGCAAGAGAAACAGCGCAGGCAAATTGGATAAATTGCTACATGTTATGTGGGAAAGAAGTAGGCCAGCTTAGAGGGCAGCATCTCCAGCTTTCTTTGGCTGCTTGAGCTCCTCAAAACCAAATAATTTTATACTTATTTTCACTTTTTTGAGTCCTTACACAAAGTCCAGATGGCACTGACCACAAAGCACAGCTTTGCTTCTAGCAGGTACCGGTACACCCAGTTTAACAGCCGGCTTTCAAAAAGACTGAGGGTGAGAGGGCAAGAAGTCAGGCATTTGTCTGCAGGAACTCTGCCCTTTATAGCATGCTTGGTAACTCTCAAATTATGTATTCATCCATCCAGATGTCTCATTATCACATCATATCCTGCTTTACAGAGTGTGTCCATATTGGTCTGTATATGTGAAGCTTACCTGCAGAGTTGCATGAATTGGGAAATCCATCGAGGTAGGCCGCAGCGGGGGAAGGGGCATGAAAGAAAGGAAACAAAAGAAATCAATGAGAAGTTCAGTAGGTACTAAAGTTTAAATATTTTAAAGCTTAAAATAAATCAGTTCTCATTTGTTACAGAAGAAAATGCAAGTCCCAGTCTGATTCAATTGAAAAGAAGTCAGATCTCATTTGTTACAGAACAAGAAAATGCAAGTCCCATTCTGATTCAATTAGGTTTGTTTAATACATACCCTAATCTAGTAGCACAGCACCCTTATGCCTGATCCAAAGAAGAAAACATTTTGGCTTAAGTACATGAACCATGATAAAATGCAAAATCTGCTGACCTATGATACTGTGACACAACTGGAGAGATACATGTTAAGGTGGGCTGTCAGCAAAGTTTCAGTTATTTGTCCATTATCTTTATTCAAGCCAATATGATCAAACATTTGACACTTTTCAAATTAAATTTTCAACTGTTGTTTGTTTTGCTGTAGTCATCATTGTATTCAGTTGACAATTTAGTGTGCTAACAGTTTGTGATACTTGCTTTTGAAGCAGCAATCTGTCTCAGGTAACTCGATGAAGGAACTGAATAATGTAGCTCAAAATATATAATGAATAATTCATAAAATCATCACAAAACAACAGAAGTTGTCCAAACAGGCTCCATCCAGTACGAGTCCCCATAAGGTTGACATTTTCAAATTTTTGTGAGATGTTAAAACAAGTCAAAGCTTCGTGATAAAACAACCCCATTCCTCTGCATACAGCCAAGGCTTTGTGTGGTTACGTGTCAAATATGAATGGCCGTGTTACCGTCTCACACTGGAGATCAGATGACATTCCAGTTTGGTGACATCACATCAAAGTAATCACTGATGGAGATGTTTCTCATTGAGTTGGAATTTTCTTGGGTTTTGCTGATCGATCTCCAGTCGACAAAATGTGCACAGAACCTGATGCTTAATTAAGTTAATTCTTCGTTCAATCAACCCAGGGCCCACTCCCGTCTGCTTTTCAATCTGACATCACAGCAAAAGGCCTGACGTAAAGAGAAATCTAATGCCCAAAATCACAATTTGTCACTATTCAGTATTCACTTCCTGCCCATTCAGAGCCATGTAGGTAGACACTTTAAGTCAATTCAACTTTTATCTAAACAGTTGTACTGATCTTAAAATCTAAAGTGAGCTCCTCTACAGCACAAATTTGCATGATTAATATTGGCGAGGCATATCTCTGACCATTCTGAACATTTAAGTTCTCCTTCACCTCCTCCTCCCATAAGGAATCCAACGAAAAATTGAGTTAGAGTGGGCGTGATTTCCTCCAGATGGACACAGGAGGACAAATTGTCAAGGAACATTCAAGCAAGGCTCCATAGAAACAACCAAAAAACCCTGTTGACATCAAATTAATGTGTTTAGTGCTTCTTCTTAGTAGGACTATGTCCAATAGCTCATAGTCAACAGAAACCTCTCCATGTTTGGCTCTGCAGTGCCTGTCCTTGAGTCAGTGCAGGCAGAGGTGTTGTATTGCTCAGCACGGGTCATATGCAAGCAGAAGAATTTTCAGTGAGTCATCAGCATACCAGTTAATTCGTACAGTGCATCATAAAATAGCCTGCTCACTTCTTCCTGCTGTCAAAAGTAACAAGCCGTGGAACAAAGATAAACTTATACACATGAGGTGTGAGCTGGGACATGCTGAATGTGGTCCTCATATGCTATTTTAGAAAAACTAATCTGGGATAATATTTCCTCTAGCAACTGCTGTCTAAAAAAAATATCAGGAAAAGAGAGATAAACATAAAATGCATTTTGTCAGAGCTTAAGTTTGCCTCTTCAAATTCTCTGTTTTAAGATTTTCAATTTAATATCATACGGAAAATGAAAGTAATCATATTTGAGAAGCTTAAGTTAAATGATCGGTATGGATCCAGGTTGAGGGGTTGATACGGTCACATCCTTTATGAGGATATATGATGATGGACAGGATACTTTTCTATTGGACATGTTGCCATGCATTTAGAAAACTAGCTAAGCTGAGTTGACATGCCACAGCAAGGGCACATCCCTGAAAATCTCAGATGTACCAAAACAGCAGCTGCTGCAAAGACTGAAGCAGAGCAAGAGACGTGACCTAAGAGGGTGTCACTGTGAAGATCAATTTTTATTTCATTTGGGGTAGATTGGACTCAGGGAAATAAAGATATGACTAAAAATATTACCTACGTTTTTTTTTTTATCAAATACCCCACCTGGTTTTAGTGTGCGAAATTAATATCCAACCATCAATAATTTTATTCGCGGACATGAAAGATCTGCAGCAGTCTAAAAACATCCATCTTTGACAAAAACTGCAGCAACAGCAAAGAAGGCAGCAGGGCAGGAGACACATCAGGGGGTCACCATGAAGTACAGTTGAAACAAGAAGTTTTACACACACTGTACAAAAAGACCCAACCTTTTTTTTCCTCACTTTCTGATATTACATCAGACTAAACTTTTCTTGTGTGAGATCAGTCAGGATTACCAAAAATATTTGTATTCGCTAAATGTTCAGGTTTGTAGGCCACATTGCTCGAACATGCCTTTTCGAATGCCCACAAATTTTCCATGGGATTGAGATCAGGGCTGTGTGATGGTCACTCCAAAACCTTGAATTTGTTGTCCTTAAGCCACTTTGTAACTAATTTGGCAGTATGCTTTGGGTCATTGTCCATTTGCACACAAGCTTTAACTTCCTGGCTCATGTCTTGAGATGTTGCTTCAATATTTCCAGATAATGCTCTTTCTTCATGATGCCATCTATTTTGTGAAGTGCACCAGTCCCTCCTGCAGCAAAACACCCCCACAACATGATGCTACCACCCCTGTACTTCACAGTTGGGATGGTGTTCTCAGGCTTGCAAGCTTCCCCCTTTTTGCTCCAAATGTAATGACTGTCATTATGGACAAATAGTTCAATTGTAGTTTCATCAGGCCACAGGACATGACTCCAGAAATTAAGGTCTTTGTCCCTATGTGCATTTGCAAACTTTAATCTGTCTTTTTAATGTTGCTTTTGGAGTAATGGCTTCTTCCTTGTCGAGTGGCTTTTCAGCCCATGTTGGTACAGGACTCGTTTCACTGTGGATAATGACACTCTTACCAGCTTCAGCCAGCATCTTCACAAGGTCTTTCTCTTTTGTTCTGGGGTTGATAAGCACATTTCGCACCAAAACACTTTCACCTCTGGGACACGGAACCCGCCTCCTTCCTGAGCAGTATGATGGCTGGACATTCCCACGGTGTTTATACTTGTATAATTATTGATGGAGGATGAACCAGAATTGTGGAGATCGTCAATTCTCAAACTGATATCTTGGCTGATTTCTTCTGATTTTCCCATGATGTCACACAAGGTAGCAGTGTGTTTGAGGTGTGCCTTAAAATACATCTACAGGTCTGCCTCCAATTAACTCAATTGCTGTCAATTGACCTATCAAAAGTTTCCAAAGCCAAGACATAATCCTCTGGGCTTTTCCAAATTGTTTAAAGGCATAGTAATCTTAGTTTATGTAAACTTCTGACTTTGAAGTGAGTAAGTTAGTAGTAAGAGAGTAGTTAAACGTTTGGCCCAAGTCATACAGTTTAAAGGCAATGCTACCAAATACTATTGAGTTGTATGTTAACTTCTGTCTTTGAAGAAAGTAATAAAAATTCTCTAAACAAATTCTCTCTCTCATATTCTGGCATTTAGCAAATAGAAATAATTTTGGTAATCTTAACTGACCAAAAACAAGAAAAGTTTAGTCCAATTTAATGTCAGACAATGAAGAAAAAAGTGCTTTTTTATACAATGTATGTAAACTTCTTGTTTCAACTGTACTTCATGGTGAACCTCCTGTCCTGCTGCCTTCTTTGCTGTTGCTGCCATTTTTGCCAAAGTTGGATGCTTTTACGCTGCTGCAGATCTTTCATGTGTATGCAAAGTTCTTGTTTCAAGTGTATATGATCTCCTCATCAATTTGCATTCCATTTGGTACAGATGGACTCATTGTAATTGAGATATGGCTGAAATATATATATTACTATATATATTTTCTTCACATATAAAGCCATCAGGTGGTCAATAGTGATGTCAGAAAATGCTGAAAACATAATCAAATCTCATGGATATCTATTGGTGTGCAAAAAAAGAAAATCCAGCTTACAATAGTTTTTGCACAACGGCAGCATACGCAGCACTGTTCATTCCATAATATCCACAAATTTTGAGGATATAATAAATGAATTATCATTTTAAGATGACTGACAGATGGAAATGTGTGAGTGCACTACCTGCTACAAAAAAAACAAACTGTAGATGTAGATGGAAACTGTCCTGAATTTCATCTTTCATCATTCCAAACACCAAACCAGCGGCTCAGGCGCACACCACCTCAGGTTGACCTGTCCTCTGGGCATCTACCTGATGATGAGATTGGAATAAGAATGTCTATTCTTGGACAGCTGCAGACAAAAGGACCTGAGCTAGAAATCAGTGCAATATGTGCAAGGGGCAATCATCTGCACAAAGGCTATAAAGGTATCAGGAGGCTGGAGTGAGAAAAAAGAAATCCCAGAAATGGCTTAGATCAATTCTACGTTAGTGATATAAAGCTTCCTATACTGCAGACTCAGCCTCATTACCCCAGTTCCTGACCCTCCGTCACAACATGGCATAGCTCAAATACCTGCATTACAGACTGGAACTCCCATTACATCCATCTCTTTGGGGTACAGCACTCGACTGACTCTGATTCAGGACAGGGCAAAGGCCTGCGTGTGGGGAAACTCACACATCCAGAGAGTGCCACACACACACACACAAATACACACACAGAGCTACTCCAACCACCTACTTGTGTTACATAACACATGCAACTGCCTACCCATCCTCCACCAGATCTGCACTCCACTCAGCCACCAGGAGATATCACCGGAGCTCTGCAAAACTATTAGTACCAATGCCATTCCTCAGACTGGCAGACTCAAGGACAGGGTCTCTGGGCTGCTGATGTAAAATAACCCCTGTAGCTCCTTGTGGCATAAACTGAGATTTCAGTAAATTGGACTTTTCCCAAAACGTGACAACTGGCAATCCAAGAGGGAGAGTGTGGCCAAAGGATTTGTTTTGAAAGTGGACCACTAATTGTGGCAAGGCTTTCACTAGCCAGCCCACTAAAAGACAGGGTCCTCGAAGCCCCACTGGCATGAGGTGACCACAGGAAGATTTGTTTCATTGTGTAAACAGACAAAATGCAGCTTTGAATTAAATTGGGCCAAGATTAGCCGCCAATTTTTGGCCAGATTTCTTGCCAGATTCTGACACAACAAAAGATACTCTTTTACATTGGAAGCTCTCTTAAAGCCAAAAATGTGAAAAGCCACAGTTTACTAGTGTGAATATTTTCAGAGAGGCCCTACACAAACACTTGTAATGTACATTTTCCCTAAGCTTTAAACATTTTTTTTGCAAAAAAGCTTGCTACTGGACAATTAGCGAGTCAACAGCACAGTGATGGTAAGAAACCAATGCTGAGGATACGCGTCCTGTTAATGTCTTGCAAAATGGGACACAAATGGCTTTCTAACACAGCAGCAGGGTGCATCTCTAGACACCAGTTGGTCCACTTTCACAAAAGAATGGGCCCAAGAGCACACTAGGGCCTGAGATGTACTATGTGGCAAAACTAGTGTCATAATTCTTCCTTTCTAACTGTTCAGTGCCTTATTTGAGGCCAGCAGTTTTTCTTTTTTCCTTTTTTTTTTCCACTGAGCAACTGCAAAAATGGAGGGGCGAGCTCATCCTTTTCAGAAGGGTGTCAGGCTGCTGAACGGTGCATTTTTCACGCCAGACTCCTCAACGAGGAAAATCTCATCATCCAAACCGGAGCTGTGGAGAAGCTCCACTGACAGAGACCTGATCCAGACTCAGAGCTGCATTGCAGAGTGTCCGCATTTACTACACTGCCTTGTCTCAGAAACACTGCATTTAAGAAAATAAGGGAGCAAATTGTGCTCAGTGTTGCATGATGGTACATTTTGTTCCATAAATTCACGGTGACATCACTTCTTACTGACAGGCTTTTAAGAATCTAACTCTTAACAGCGACTTTTTCAGATTTTATTTACTTTAAGCTTTTTATATTTCTTTTCAGCTTCTTGTGTCGCAGTCCAATATAATGTTGGCTGAAACATACTTTGTAACGAAGGACAATCTTCCTAACACTCTTTTACATTAAAATGTATACAAATACCAAAACGATGAAGTCAGTCGTTCCCTCCGCACAAAATGTTTTGCCTTTAAAAGTTAGAGCAGGAAGGCTTTGTGTGCAGTGATAAACATAGACTCCTTAAAACTACATATGTTTAGCACATTAGGGTTATGTTTTGCTCTCACCGCAAGTCATTATTTCCTTGCTGAATGGAAAAGAAAATGTTTTGAGACTTCAAAATGTTTCACAGTTTTGAGGTATTATGTCATTAATAATGCTGTTCTCCAGGGTCCAGTCAAACTGTCAAGTTAGCGCTTAAAGTTAAAAAAAAACAAAAAAAACCTATAAGGAAACATGCATAGATGACATTCAGGGTGTAAGAGTGCCACAGGAAGTGAATCTTGACAGCCTGGAACCAATATTCGGTGCTCACATCCGGCATTTCAAAAAAGCCTCCTCATAAGTCAGGTCCAAAGTGGGACCCCCGATTCTGTTCCTAGAGGGACTGTTGTACATGCATTTCACATACCCCACCACATGACACAAGTCCTGGGTCATGGCCAGGGGGACTGAGCAGTGGAACAACTTTTCGGGGCAGGCAGGAAACAGGGGTATAAACAGTAAACGGTGGTCACATTACACTTCCTCTCCAGAGATTCCCACAGTAAGAAACATCTCTTCACAGCAAAGCTTCCTCAGAGTTTTTGTGACCAAAGTATCATCCAAACTTAAGCGGAGTAACAGATGCGTCCGCCCTATTTCCCTTTTTTTTAAACAACTAATCTCCCCTACTTGTAATGTCTCTATGTAATGTATTTTCCCACAGTCAGCAACAAAAAAAAACCCCAAAACACTAGAAAACAAGTACATGGCATACTGCCTGAGTCCTTTGAAGACAGCGAGCACAAGGCCAGAGGACATGTCAGAACACCGTCAAAACAATGACATCTCCAACAGGAATGTAGGACCTTAGTGATAACGCTCAGCTGGCACATGTTAAACAAGCTCAACAGACAAAAGGACTAACCTCAGTAAACTTGTGCTAACACTCCTCTCACTATTCTCAGCCCAGTGACCACAAAGTCACTACATGATACATAGTACAGCATGGATATTCTATTTACAGCCAAGTGTGAGAGCAACTGTCAAACTGCTGCATACACATCTAGCCTTCACGTCAGAAAATGCACCACTTAATCCGACCGTTAGTTTAGTATAATATAGTTGATTTTATCTCGGGGGGGAAAAAGCGCTTTATATGTGTCATTCTTAAAAGTTTCAGACCTAAATCGTGTCTCAGGGCTGGAAGTAAGGAATGACACAGCCCTTCAAACTTGAATAACCATGAATAAATAGACATTTGTAGACAAACAAGCTCAAACGTTGAGCACTGATTGATGCAGGACAAAACTGTGACATCCCTGACTGATAAGAAATTAAAATTTCTGTACCGCTTCAATATTTAAATCATGCATTTTCCATTTCAGCACGCATGATACACTAGATATATGTTGTCATACTCTAAGGCATTATGGCCTCACATGCTGCAGACTACTTCCTTTATCCGAAGAAAATGTGCTCCCTGAGGGAAAGAAAAGCGCCTGTGTGAGATTTCTTCCCAAAAGAAAGATCGCTGCTTGCTTTTTATAAATGGCTTTTAATGCATTAAAGAGGTTGATGATCCGTTTCTCTATTCATCCCAAATCTGAGATCTGAATTTTCCCTCATTGAGTTTCTGTAGACAAAATGGTCTCAGATAACCGCTTCTATTCTAAGGACTTCACCATGATCTTTCATCCATCCCTAACCTGGATGAGGCCGGAATCTTCCCACAGTTAGTCACGGGACTGTTGGCAGGCTGAGGGGACTTGGAGGCATATGCGCCTTTCCATCTGTTGCTCACTCACCGCTTTCCAAACCCCTTCCTCTGTCAGCAGCCATCTGCTTCCAGCCCTACCCCACTGGCAGGACACATGAGCATTGCCACAATAGTATATGGATGATGCACACATTGAGGAGAGAAGAACCCATTGAATTGACCACTGTCTGATCCTTGAAACAAAACAAGATAATGTGGGCTGAGGGGAAATGTAAATATCACAGGACTACAACATTAAATTGCAACTAAATTGATTAATGTCATTCATTTATCTGCCTTTTCGTGGGTTAATGGGATAATTGTGACGAGACCCCCGAATGAAAGTTAATGATTAATTATTCGATTGATTATTTTGAATGTTCGGATTTGATACCTTTCTTGTAAACAGGGTTGACTGTTGGTCCAACCAACAAGTCACCACATCTAACATTGTACAGTCAAATCAATTTATCTGGATATTAACTGGCAGATGGCGTGATCATGAAAATAATGTTTTGCTCTATATTTATTATTATTTATATCTATATCTCTAAAATGTCAGAAAACTGTGAAAAATGTCAAACTAAAAGACAAAATCACAAATTAAAGACAAAAAAAAAGCAAAAATTTCAATCACTATCACAACTGAATAGCTCTTAAAAGTAATTTATTTCTTCTAAAAACAATAGTTTGATGAATGATTTGCCTGTCAATCAGTTGTTAAGGGACGACTATGGTGGTGGTGTGCATATTGTGGGGTATCAGTGCACTGTTGCAGCTGTCTATCATGCCACCATGTAGCATAGAGAAAGAATATTAATATGATTAAATCAGCATATATCCCCAGATATTTTCCTCTTTCTTTCATCTAAAACTAATAAAAGTGCTCAATGTTTAACCCCCACAGATTCGTGTAAGGTTTAGACACTAGTCTCTTATTCTGCGGTGAAAACCCAGTGATTCAAAATGAACTCAGCTCAGAAATTCAATGGCTCTTCCCTTCAATGGAGCATTAGATCAGAACCACTCCACTGCATCCATTAACACACTGAGAATATGGCAGAGTGAACAAACACCCCTCCACTCTCTGTTCATGAGAGATTAAGATGAGTATGCTCAACTAAAGTAAATGTTCCTTTAAAAAGCAAAAGAAGCATGAACAGCTCGCCCCCGCCCATACGCATTCACAACACAAGAAAAAAAATTAGCTGTCCATCAATGGGAGAGAGAGAGCCTTTGTCTGATCGCACAATGGAGGACATTCTGCTGTGGAGGATAGCGTCACATTCAATAAGCTAATGCTGAGGTGCTGCAGCAGGGAGCTGTGACCCTGCAGACCTCTTTCAGGCCGAGCCTCTGTTTACAGCTCACCAGCTCAGCGCATCTCTGCTGACCCACAGTCAAGAGCTGGGTGCCATG
>KV751351.1:2477028-2512789 GCA_001698575.1 Mola mola
GCTGGGTTTGTTTGTTTCTTAATGCAAAATAATAATAATGATAATCACGCCACATCTGTTTTATCCTACCTCACACTTCAACACGCTCATACAGGCAGGCAGCGACATTAAGGGATGTAATTGCACTAATATTAATATGTTAATCTGACCTCTTCTTCATGTGGCATTCATCGTCAGAGCAGATTCCAGGTGCATGTCTGACACAACAACTGCCAGTAATTTAACTTGGGAGTTTGTGGACCCATCTCCTTGACAAACATTTGGAAATCCCAAACTAAACTAATAGGGAAAATAAATGTTCATTGGGTAAAGTAAAGGTCTTCTGGTGATCTCTCAGACACATATCTGGATGTCACATTACGAAACCTTCTTTAACATGCATAATCCAGTATCACCGCACGTTCTGGAGGAATTTTAGCATTAATTTCATATGTGCTGCGTTATGAATCGCAGTGGATCTTCCTGGGCTGACGAGGGTGATAGGGCGCCACCTGCTGGTTTGAATGCGCACTACACCAACAGCTGCTCGAGGCCGGATGACTGACAACAAGCAGTCGAGGTTGTGCTGTTGTTGCAGAGTGTGCAAACAGTGTTAAGACACAGCTCGAAACTAAACTAAAAGCCACAGATGCATTTTGTGTGTCTGTAATATGTCTTTGTCTTTAAGTCGAGTGACTCGATCGTTTTAATGCAGGGAAACTGTGTCCAGATGAAAAAGTTTCATATGAAAAATTAATTGGAGTATAATGGAAGAGTGTTTAGTAGGAAGCAACTGGACTTCTTATCTTGTTTGAAGACGTTTCGCCTCTCATCCGAAAGGCTTCTTCAGTTCTGAGGGTCAGTGCGAGAAACCCAGGTATTTAACCCAGAGTGGGTGGAGGCAATCACCTAAATGAGGATGTGGTTGAAAGCACTCGGCCTGGGGGAGGGGGGCGATCCTCTGGCTAGGCATCATGTGAGTCATTAAGGTCACATGAGCCCAGGTGTGAATCACTCGAGAGTGTTTGCCCCTGGTTCTGGTGGTTCTTTTTGGCGCCTTATGGACGATTTGACAAAGGTCCACTTCGGGTAGTCACATGTCTGGAGCTCTGTCTTGGTGTGTGTCAATTCCTTCTGTTTTCCCTGTGTGCTTGAGGGAACCTTCTGAGGCTTTCACTCAACACATAAATGCATTGGACAAGAACATCAAGTTCACCAGGGAGGACACGAGGGATAACAGTTTGCCCTTCCTGGTTTGTGCGGTGTCTCTTGGTAAGGATGGTAACCTCAGCATCGAGGTCTACAGGAAGCCCACACACACACACAGACCAGTACCTCTTGTTTGACTCCCACCTCCCACTGGAGCACAAACTGAGGGTAATCCGGACACTACAAGACCGGGCCCAGAAGGTTCCCTCAAGCACAGAGGGAAAACAAAAGGAATTGACACACATCAAGACAGCGCTCCAGACATGCAGCTACCCTAAGTGGACCTTTGTCAAATTGTCCAAAAGGCGTCACAAAGAACCACCTGAGGCAGAAAATGAAAAACGTAAGAACGTGGTCTTCCCAAATGTGGCAGGTCTGTCGGAAAAATTCAGAAGAATCTTCCAAAAACTCAAAATTCGAGTTAACTTCAAACCGGGCCAGACCTTAAGACAGAGACTGGTCCAACCCAAGGACAAAACACCCAGGCATAAGCTCAGTAATGTTGTGTATGCCTTTCAATGCACAAAGGAGTGCTCTGACCTTTATATAGGGGAAACCAAACAGCCCCTCCACAGACGCATGGCACAACACAGCAGAGCCACCTCATCGGGACAGGACTCAGCTGTACATCTGCATCTTAAGGAGAAAGGTCACTCCTTTGAGGACTCCAATGTCCCACCTGGGGCCATGTGATCAGAAGGTGTGACACGAAAATGGGTTTCTCGCACTGACCCTCAGAACTGAAGAAGCCTTTCGGATGAGAGGCGAAACGTCTTCAAACAAGATAAGAAGTCCAGTTGCTTCCTACTAAATACTCCAAGTTTAAGATGACCTGGATGACTGACAACCTTCACGGACAGTATAATGGAGGAAAAGTTAAAGCTTTGCAGTTCCTGAACTGGCAGGCAGCCAGTGGCATTTCTTATGCATTAATGAAATAGAGCATTTTTGCATTAAGCATTTTTTTTTATCATCTTCCCCCAGTTCAAGATTAATATTGGCTTTTAAGTATGCAGGGCTTTCCAAGAGATAACAGACCCATCGTAACATTCTTGATCATTTGTTTTTGAAAGGCATAAAAAGGTGCCATATTTTTATTAAAATGAGTAACAATGTCTGTTTTGTTCACCGGTCTGTCACTTCTAATTCATTATGTAGCTAAACCTGTTGCAAGAGCAAAAGAGACAATGCACATCTCTGCACAGCTGCAATATGACACAGAACTCATTTTTTTTACAGTGTCATGAGAGCCCGCTGGTTGGACGATTATGATAACTATCTATGATTTTCATGGATTGATGACTAAAATGGGCACATAAACAACATGACAGTGTCCTCATTTTGTGCTTCTGCTTATGATGCATGGCAGATACTGATACATAAGAAGCCATAGCACTTATTGTCTTGAAACGTATATACTGCTACATATACTATATACTCCTTATGTAACACTGAAACACATCCGCAAGCCACTTCACGTTCCTAGTGGGTTATTATCAGACTTCTGCCACCATCTGTTGACCAAATTTGGAACTTCCCCCTTCCAAACACATTGCTATGCTCATCATGTTGCTCTCCATTATAGCATTTACCAGCAGTAAATGTTATCTAAAACGACTCTGTCACTGTTCAGTGTGTTTCTTAGAAATGCACCACATTGAATTTCTTTAGGACATGTCATGCTCATATCACCAAATTATTCAAATATGTCACAACCCAATTTTTTAATCAAGTGGAGCGAAGTCCAGTCCTGAGAGATCAAACATGTCCAGCATTGGTTGCTATATTTCAACAAATCCTTCATAATTGTCCCTGCAGAGTGAATGTTAGCTCTTCCAGAGCAAGAATTCTCAGATGTTCTTCACACCAATCAGTCAATGAAAGGGCTTCCTTAGATATCCAGAGTTTGACAATAGTCTTTCTTGCCACCTGTAAAAATATCCCAATCTATTTGCCATTATGGTTATTCCTTGCACCTTCCGCTTCATCCTTAACTTCTCTCCAAAATATCTGTGCCTCTAATAAATTATGCTAAATTACGGAAGCTTATTTAATTTGTTAAAAAAAATGGCTCTGTTTTACTGAATTTTTGACTTTTTATCTTGGAAATTCAGAAGGACAAAGCCGCACCAAGCTGATCTGACCACCTGAGCGCATCACCTACACTCCTGCTACTGCTGCTCTCCCAGCGGTATCTCCCAATGTCTTTAACCTAAGCTAAAACAAAACTGGATTAAATGAAACAGGTGCCTTGGACATGTTTGCTCTAGTGAAATCACTTGAAAATATTTTTCAAGTGAATGTATTACGCTTCTGTAAAAAAGTACCAATTTGTGAATGAAGATTTTTTTTTGTGTGTGTTTAATTTCTAATCAATGCAATAACTTAAAGCTCGTATCAAACAGATGTATTCTTTGTACATTTACGTAACATTTGCAGTTATTTTTTGACCAATTTAAGCACAGATTGGCACATGATAATGATAGCACTGCTAATATGAATGATTTTAAATGCACCTTACTGTATATGACACAAAAGAGGCTTGCAGGCCTGAATGACCAAACATACGTACTGTTTTTACACAGTATTGTAAAAATGTACCCAAACCTGATACTTGAGTAAAAGTAAACATGTCATGTTGGAAAATTCTACCAAATAATTGGGAGAATTTATTAAGCTTCTTAGAAACTCTAGCTAGATAAATCCAGTGTTATTCATGAGTGAGTGGCTTGAATAAATGCCATTATGGTGTGAGTCAGACCTGCACAGTGATCTCAGGTCTACAGTATAAACTCATTGTGCATTGTTCTTTAAATGAACTGCTAGAGCCCCAGAGAGCCAATAAAAGCTCTGGTGGCCCTCATGAATACGAGATCAGTTTCATTTGCACCCTGTGAGAAAACCAGTAGGAGAGAAAAATTTATCTAACCTCTCTGAATTATTAATGCTCATTTTGACTTGCAGAGATGAGAACCAAAACACAAACCTCAAGCTGCCCCCCGATCAAAAACCCTCCTGTGGTTCTCCACCAAGGCTTCACTAAAACCATTCCAGACTCAAGCAGAATGTGCGCTTGAAGTCTAATCACATTTCTTTACTGACAAGATGGAGCCAGTCTCAAATTATCGAATTTTTATCCATCAACCTCAGATAACCCCCCACCAAAAAAAAAGAAAATCTCCTGGCAATGACCCATACATACATTCATTCATTCATTCATTTTCTACCGCTTATCCCATTCGGGGTCGCGGGGGGGGCTGGAGTCTATCTCGGCATCTTGGGGCGAAGGCGGGGTACACCCTGGATGAGTCGCCAGTTCATCGCAGGGCTGACATGTAGAGACAAACAACCATCCACACTCACATTCACACCTACGGGCAATTTAGAGTGACCAATTAACCTACCCCCAGATTTGCATGTTTTTGGAATGTGGGAGGAAGCCGGAGTACCCGGACAAAACCCACGCAGACACAGGGAGAACATGCAAACTCCACACAGAAACGTCCTGACCCAGAATCGAACCCAGGACCTTCTTGCTGTGAGGCGACAGTGCTAACCACTGCACCACTGTGCCGCCCATACATACATATTGAATGAAATATATGGAATGAAATAAACCTGCTTTGCTATCGATCAGAGAGTTGCAATGCGATCAAAGGAAGAGCTTCAGCGTCTGTTGAGGATCATCTTATTCTTCTTAGCAATCTCGTCTTATTTACTAATTCAGGTATCTTGCACCGAGTAAGAACAAACACGGGCAGAGATCTAATTCCAGTCAACCAAAACATCTTAAATGTGTGTTCTCTTTTGCACCATTTTTCACTTTCTCACACTTTGAGTGCATGTACTCAGGTTTAAAAAAAACAAAAAAAAAAGACTTCAACGTAACTTGTGTATTTCCACTTTATTCAAGAGAGTTGACACATTATATTTCCTAAAGAGATTAGACAGTCCTGAGCTCAGCTCTAACGTAACACAAACAACTCAACTATCAGCAAAAAACACTCATTGGAGAGGAACATTTCATAACAAAAGGTCTAATTTAATAATAATTAATCAAATACAGTATGTGGTGCTGCACAACATAAATCTATTTTTGAAAGACTATGAAGTTTGCTTGTTTTGTTTGAAGGGCCGATAAGTTGTACATTTTGTCCTGGAGGTAAGAGGGGAAGGTATGACGAGCTTCAGTTTCAGCCTACGAGCTTATCTTTTGAACTTTGCTTTGTTTGTTCAATAGGATGAAAATAAACTTCACTGATTCATTCATTTTGGTATCCTGAAAGAGGACTAGACAAAGATTTCTATGCTTCTGAATGACCACACCCGTATTTTTGTGTATGTTTGTTTGTTTACCATGACCCGGATGACTGAGAATCTTCACAGACGTTTGTTTGTTTAATAATAATTGAATTTCATGCCCTGTTCATCTTATAACAAAAAATAAAAGGTTCACTTTGTAGGTTCTTAGGAAGACGTCATATCAGTAGTGCCAATAGGAGCTCGAACAACCCAGTCGTTTAGATCCTAAACCTGAAAGCAGATTTGAAATAAATTCTATGTTGTTGACGTAAACGATTGAGCTCAGGTGACCGAATTCGCCATTGAAGAATATTTCAGTTCTTTGCTTTCAAAAAGTCTCGAGTTGCTTTCGCAGTATGTTTAGCGTCATTATCCACCATCCTCCATGTTTCACACATGATGAGACTTTTCTCTTCTCATCATTGTGATACCAGTTTATCAATCTGATTCCAGAACTGGGGAGGGTTTTTTTTAGATGTTTTCTGGCTAAATTTGCTCTTGAATGTTACTAGTGGTTCTGTGTTCTGTGGGTGTGATCGATGCTTTAAAAAAAAAATGGAAAATAATATTCAAAAAAACGATTCAAATCATAGGTTGGCTGTCATGAAGTAGGTTTTAGTATTTTGCTATTTTCCACCCATATTCCCCAGGCAGGTCAATAGAATGATAAATTGACAGAATTTATATATTAGAGTACAAACGATAAGATATTGGGCAAAAGAAATACAATTTCAATCATTTCAAGATAAAAATTAAATAGTAAAAATATAATAAACCATCCCCACATTTAAATATGTATTTTATTAATACTAATTGTCAATCAACAAGATTTTTTAATGTCCACTACTGAAACATATGAAAAAGATCGGTTAAAGAATGATGATGGATTTACACTGATTCACCATCCATCAATCCCAAAAACTGTCTTTCACAGCGAACACTGGAATTTCTCCCCATCACTTTGTCACCACTGTACCTTTATTACAGAAAGCAGCACCGCTGCTCAGGATCACAATACCAGAGCCGACATTTTCGGAGCCCCTTCTCTAATTACTCTGATTACAGTGACATGTACGGGGCAGGTGGCAGATTTAAGGCTTTCTGCTTAGAGAACGTTGACTGATGTCTGATCACATGAGAAGTAAAAGGGAGAGACAGAAAAAAAACAAAAAAACAAACCATGATTTCCATTTGATGTGTCTGGATGACACAGTTATTGGGATACAGTGACCTCTAGAGGTGACCTGCTGGTAAGACAGCACCAGAATTAAAGGCTTAGTTCGACTAACACTTGACAAACACAATAGTAACAGTTTGACTGACACGTGCCTTTGCCAATTATATTTTTGTTTTATAGTTTGTCAGCAAAGGCAATTTATTCATCATTAACAGTCGATGATAGCTCTGCCAATATATAATCAACGACCTCATAAAGGATCACAGCAAACCCTCTGCGGTTTCCTATATTACCTCAACAACCAAAGCCATCGAGAGTCAGTCGCTGCAACTTTGCACAGGTCATTTTGCTTTATCATAATTTATTTCTAATGCATTTCTCCCTTCCTTCCTGTGCATCAAACTGTGAAAACGATGCCCGACAAAGAACATTTGAGATAAGTGAAACCGAACCCGTGCAGCAGGACTGAGTTCGGCGACTCGCTGCAGCCTCGTATTAACCACATTAGCCACACCCCTCCTCATGTTGCAGCAAAACACTCCACCGTTTCCCACAATGCACCCGGGGGGCCCGAGGGGCTCATGGGAAGTAGCAGAGCGCTGGGAGAGGCGATCATTTGGAAGGTGTCAGTGGGAACCGCATCCTCAGCCATGACTCGGGCTGATTTATGTTCTAGTCGCTTCAGTAACACTCATGATGACTAAAACAGTCACCTGGATGCGCGGATCGGAGCATATTTCTACGTTAACTCTGATTCGGTGTTCCAAATGCCAGAAAAAGAGACTGAGAGGAGGAGTCGACTTCAAATAATTTAAGAAATAACATATCGTTTAAACACCTAAATATCAGCCAACCTGATGGCTGGTTTAAGTGTATCTTTAAGTGACAGCGTAAAGATGAAAGCATTAATGTTAATCCTTTAATGACACACCGGCATTCATGTGTAACATATAAAATTAGAACGTTTTTTTTTTTGTTTTTTTTTATGGGGTCTGAAACAAAGTTTTGAAGTTTGGTCTGAAAATAAGAAACCATTTAGAACTTATCTATGATGTGTTTTTATGGAAGTATGAACAAATGATTCATACGTATAAAAATCAACCATAAAATAGTTAACTACGCAAGAAATATAACGACAAGTTACCAATTACGTTGGTCTGGCTCGGTGAACTACTGTTGCATTAAGAGTCAGTCTCCTCGCTTGCAGAGCGGCTCGGTTACTGACCGCACAGCAGCGGATGACAACAAAACAGACAGAGCTATTACGAGGGTGTTAGCGTGGTTAGCTACCTGGGATAAACAACTGGCGGTTTTGTCCGCAAGTTACAACATTTCCGCCGGAATTTACCTAATTCTAAAATTGCCTTACAGCAATATGATTAGTCTGGGTGACTAACTATGGTTGTCACCGACGCTAGTCTGGTTTTGTTGGGCCAACAGTAGCTAATTGGCTTGCTAAGCTAGACCTATGACCGCGAAGCTAAATCAGGTTAGCTAGCTAGCTCGGTTGCTAGCTTGTAAGCTAGCCAGCCCGCCTAGGTGGAGACCAAGAACAGGGAGATGCGAGCAGTGAGGTAAGTAAACAAAGTGACTTTTTTTAAAAATTATTATTTCAGTGCGTAAAGTCATTCTCATAACTGCTTATATATACAGAGGTGGGGGCTATTTTGCTTAGTCTATTAAAATGTGTGACACAAATCGACGTTAGAAGGAGCTGCGCTAGCCTAACAGCTGTGTTAGCTAACAGTGAGTTAGCGCAGTCAGCGGCTTATAATTGACTAGCGAGCTGCCGGTGGGCCCCCTCGTTGGCACTGTACCCATGAAAACTGGAGGCCTCGATGGTAACAGCATCGATAAAGTGTTGGTGCGCTCTGTCTTGAGAACAGTAAACAACAACATTTGCACTCGGGTGACCCGGGAAGATGAGAGGCCCCCTTGGCGTGCAAACAGGTATTAATACGTGCTGGCTAAATACGTTTGAATACTTCGTTAAAGCGACTTAGCTGGTAATGTGTTTATATTACCACGCGAACAAGTGTTTGTGTTAGTTAGCGCTGACTGTTTCCATTTGGTATGTTAGTAATGCAACCCCAGAGAAATGTCAACATAAGAGCTGTTAACCCCCTCAGTGCAGTTTTGGAAGACTGGCTGTGTCTGACACGAAAGGGATACGTTGGGTCAGTTCTTAGAAGTGTCTCTGAAGGAAGCCAGTGACCAAACGACATGGTGACTCAGCTAATGGGTTATTTCAGCAGACAAGCTACATTGAGTCAATCCAAAATCTTTCAACAAAGCTGATGATAGAAATGATGTCATGAAAAAGTCCATAATAATGTTATTTGCTTTTAAATTAAGCCATACAGTCACAAAACGTTCCGCTGGATAAATGGCAGCACCAGAGGTCACAGCAAGGAAACTCCAGTAAAAAGTGACCCATTCAGCTGCTTCACATTCATGCTCTTGTTTCTTTTTTTTTTTTTTCACCACAGGTTGGACTTCAATGACTAAATGAGCAAGAGAGGTAAACTCGAAGAACTCTGGGAGATTCAACATGAAGTTGTACGTGTTCCAGGTCAACAATGGCAGCACACTGACATTTGACACCGATCTCGCTGTCCAAACGTAAGCAGATTTTGTAATTTTACCGAGTGTAGTCAGAAGGAAAAAGTCGGGTACTGTCATTTAACATCGGTTCTTGCTTTGCCATAGTGTGCTGGAGCTGAAACATGCCATCCAAACCAAATACAAGATCGCAACGCAACACCAAGTCCTTGTTGTTAATGGAGGGGAATGTATGGCTGCCGAGCGGCGGGTCTGCAGCTACAGTGCTGGCACTGTTAAGTTCAGACACTTTGGTTGTGTGCTTTGTATTTTCCACGATGTTCTGAGTACTAATGTTTCGCTCGTGGTTTTTAGGAAACCAACCCCATATTCCTGTTCAACAAAGAGATGATCTTGTCTGATCGGGATCCAACGATCCCCAAAACCACCTTCTCCATTGAGAGTGAGATTCAGGTTAAGGTGGAAGAGTCTCTCCTGATGCCAGCCGTCTTTCACACTGTTGCCTCACGAACACAACTCGCTCTGGTAGTTATATTTTGGAGTTGTCATCGCGTCATGCCTGTGAGACTTAATACTTCTTAGAAAACTAACTTGTACTGACATTGTTATTTTATGCTTCTCCAGGAGATGTTTGAAGTTGCCAATAAACTTAGCTCTTTTTGTGAACGTTTGGTTCACGATGAACACCTTCAACACCAAGGCTGGGCTGCCATCATGGCTAATCTGGACGACTGCACGCTGTCATATCAAAGGTTGCTCATGAAATTTGAATCCGCGTACTCAAATTATCAGCGTGACTTGGAAGAAATTAAGGTGAAACTGTCAAAGTAAGTGCTGGTACCATTGATCCTATCCAGTGTTTCTGAACGTAGAATTCAAACAGTTATTGTAGCTAAACCAAACGGGTGAAACAACAGTGATACTATCCTTTTAAAGGGTTCATTGGCTTTATGAAGTTGATGTCTTCTTTTAATTTTTTGCATGATTCCAGGTTAGGGACAGCAGTGTCTGTAATGGCCAGGATCCCTCTGCTGGAATGTTTGACACGGCACAGTTACAGAGAGAGCATGGAGAAGTCCTTCTCGACCCCAGAAAAAGATTCCGATGAGACAGAAGAAGAAAAGTCCACCGACTCTGTCCGCTGCGCCACCGACGCACGGAGGCCCTCCAAGGTATCAGCATCCTTCTCCACTTCAGGGATGGCAACGGCTGAACCCACCAGAGACCAAAAAACCAATGAAATGACTGACAGTGGTGGGCTCCGAGCGGCACTTTTGGATGATGACACCCCAGAGTTTGCCAACCCAATCTGCTTCAACGTCACATTATTAGACTGGATCAATGTGCAAGACAGACCCAACGATGTGGAATCTGTTGTGAGGAAATGCTTTGACTCCATCAACAGGGTGAGCTACAGATATAACAACGGACATTATGACTGATGTATTGTTAAAATTGTAGTGGGAAAATTCTTGACCGAAACGTTTTCCCGTAGCTTGACCCACGGATCATTCAGCCGTTCCTGACCGATTGTCGTGACACAATTGCCAAGCTCGATAATCAGAATATGAAAGCCATCAAGGGGCTTGAGGACCGGTTGTACGCCCTTGACCAAATGATTGCAAGCTGTAAGAAGTTGGTGAATGAACAGAAAGAACTTGCTCAGGTATGTAAAGCAGAAGTTGAATACCGTTTTCTTATATATTATGTTTTGATTATGTATTCTCACGCACTCTGCTTACATATTTCCTCCGTCAGGGATTTTTGGCCAATCAGAAGCGGGCTGAAAACCTTAAGGATACGTCTGTTCTGCCTGACTTGTGTCTGAGTCACACCAACCAGCTAATGATCATGCTGAACAACCACAGGAAGCTGCTGGACATCAAAAAGAAGTGCACCACCGCCAAACAGGAACTTGCCAACAACCTTCAAGTCCGACTCAAGTAAAGCCCCCTCTGCCGAGATATTGTCTTCCCTTGTTTTATAACTCACTTCCTGTGCAGACTTCTTTGTATTCAATTCAGGCTTTCTAGTTTTAAAATTGGCAAAGCAAGATGTCTGCGGCTTTAACGGTGCTGGGGACTTTTCTTTAGATGGTGCTGCTATGTGATGCTTCACGCTGACCAGGATGGCGAGAAGGTTCAGGCTCTGCTCAGACTTCTCACGGAGCTAATGGAACGAGTGCGGGTGGTGGAGGCCCTCAGTACGGTGCCCCAGATGTACTGCTTAGCAGTGGTGGAAGTCGTCAGGAGAAAGATGTTTATGCGCCACTACAGAGAGGTCGGTACTGAATCCCATCATTGACCAGTAATTGCATCTTCGGACACAATGAGCTACTTTGTCTCAATGAATCTGTAACTCTCGGATGTACAGTATATAACAACAATAGAACAAGGCCCATTATGTTGTTCAGTTTAGTAATGTGCTTTTTTTAATGTTTTGGAAGAAACCTTTCCTTTTCATTGGCTTTGTGGTCCTGTGTTTTGGCTGGAAATGGAACTGGTCTTAAGCAGACTCACAAAGGCCCAGTAGTGTTACACTTGTGGTGTTCAGAAGTTGCATTAGAATGAGGCTAAAACTTTATCAGCTTGTTTGTATCCTTGCTTTATACTGCATACGTATGTATTTTGCTGTTTTTCTCTTTGTATTTTGTCACAATGCACGGTAAGAGTGGAGAAAAATGCTGTTTTTTGTCCCCCTCATGTCTGTCCTTTTAATGAGCTGTGGTTGATGCAGCTGGAAGCCACCTCCTGTGCATTTAGTTTTGGTTTTTTTTGCTTTCTGGTTAAATATTTCTTAAATGTTGTCTGTTGTTGACTGTTTTCTGCTTAGAACCTGCTCTAGTAGTGCATCTCCCAAATTTATAATATTGTAATTTAAGAACGTGACTGTATAATATAGTCTAGACTTATTTAAAATATACCGAAATACCTCAAGCATTTTAATGTTTCAATCACAGCAATCATGAATATTTGAAATATTCCAATTCAGAAGTGTATAAGCCGTAATCATCAAAGTTAAAACAAAAATAACTTTTTCACAATGTTTTAAGTTTTAAAGACGCACTTGATCTTATGAATTTTAGGCTTACTCAAGTTAGTTTCAGTTATATAACGTCAGTTCAAGACTAAAGTTATCTCGTGACCCAGAGCACCTAGACCCCCTTTTTATCATCGGTTAGTTAAAGAGACCCAACTTCCCCCCATGAACAAGCAAGCATATTATCAGATATTTGTTTTTAAAAATCAATGAAACAAACAGCCATGCTAGAGAACAACTGAAAGTGGACATTGTAAGAAATATAGTTATTACTTTGCTCTTGTGAAATCTGTTTAAACTTTTTTTTGAACTTTCCAGTGGGCATATTCCCTCGTCAAGGATGGGAAACTAATGTATGAGGCAGAGAAGTTCAAAAGGGAATCTTTTGGGAAACTCTTTAGTAAGTGTCTTTAAAAAAAACCTTCAGCTGATTACATTTGAGTTGTTACTGTTGAACATACTTTGAGATTACGATTTTAACCAAAGTCAAAGTTTTGATCTGTTGACTTATTTCTTTCTAGGGAAGTCTTTCCTCAGAAATCGTTTATTTAAAGGACTTGATTCATGGCCCCCTACGTCATTTTGTGTAAGTTGCTAATTGTTTGATTGGTGCTATCATGTCAGCTTTCATATGTGATTAAAAAAAAAATTGTCTTCTTTTGCTTTGTCTGTTGTTTGTAGACAAGAAAGCCCAGAAGGTTTGACGATGAACTTCCAGACATCTCCGTTGAGGACCTGCAGTACTTGAAATCTTGTTGTCCTCTTGAGGTGCAACCTTACCTCATGTAAGTCCCTGTGTCATGTAACACTGTTAGTTTATCTTTCGAGATGGGCCAGAGATTTTAATAATGAACCAACCATTTGGTTAATCGCTGTTAAGATTTTGACCTATTAAAGATATACTAATATTAAATGACAATTTGTTTTAACACCATTTCTCTGGAGCTCTCATGTTATCTCATATACCACAAGGGGGTGCACTTCCCACGTAGTGTAAAAAAACTACAGGGGCAAAGCTGGACGAAGCAGTCAGTGGAGAATAGTGAAGCAAGAAGAATTGAGTACAACATTAACTACTTGGTAAAAGAAGACAGTGCTCGGTTTGTTGTGCTAAGAAAAAATTGATAATTGTCATTCTAACAATCACATCTGTGTTATCTAGTTATGGTAAGAAAAGGACTTGATGCCCAAATGAACAGAGTGGAAAACGCATTTTGTCCCTAATGATTAATTATTAAATGTTAACATGTATGAAGTTTGCGTTCCTAATATGGCCAAAAAAAAACATTTGAAAACTTGTGTCCGTTTCTGAATTAAATCTATATTTTGATTTGGAGGTATGCAGCTGTATTATAATCAATTATGTTTAAGCAATTAACAACATTCACAACATTAAAACATTTTAATAGTGAGATCCTAGTCTTTGTAATCTTGTTCTGTGGTAGGGCCTGGCTGCACAGCTGTGTGGAAAACTGAACTTATGCACATGATTTGGAGACTGTTTGATGCAAAAGCTTTAAATGAAATTCTTGGTTTGTTTATAAACTACAATTGGTTAATTCTCAAGTCTGATTCCGTGATGTGCAAATTGTTAAAAAAAAAAAATCCAGGTATTGTAGCACTAACTTACAAACCTGAACAATTAGTACTACAAAATGTCAATGCTGTTTTTAAGAATCTGTCATTGAATTTTTTCCCTTTTAATAATTTGTTTTTTTTCTGCAGGGTTCCCACATTGTGTGACTTCGAGCCCTTAAATCGCCATGTAGACACACTTCACCAGCTGGTCCAAGCTGCACAGAGTGTGGATGAGATGTCTCAAACTATTACCGACCTACTAAGTGAACAAAGGGTAATGACAACTTGATTGATAATTTACCGTTTGTAGAAATTTAGGCAAGCTTTTTACGAATATGCAACATATGAAATCCATTTTTTTCCTTTATTTTTTTTTTAATATATGGTGTGATTTATTTATTTTTTTTTTTAATCTATGATGTAAATATTTCACTACTCTAACTCTCTCTTTATTTGCTTGGTCTTTGCAGGAATCCTATAGTCGAAGCTCACACAGATCAACTGTGTTGACCCCACAGTCCGAAAGCATACCTGGAACCACACCACCGAAGTCCTCCAGAACCCCCTCATCACTTAGCCTTCAGGGATCCAGCTGCCAGGCTCCTCATGCTCCCGTCCCAGCTCTTCTAGAGGACTTATCACCAGATAGCATAGATGCACAGACATTTGACTTTGAAACCATTGGCCACCCGAACATGGATCCAGTCTTGCAGCAGGGTTCCCTTGACCTGGATTCTCTAGCAGAGAGCCCTGAATCTGACTTCATGTCTGCTGTTAATGAATTTGTGATTGAAGAGAACTTGACCTCTCCGAACCCCATCAGTGACCCTACGAGCCCCGAAATGATGGTAGAGTCGTTGTATTCTTCAGTTATTAATGCCATTGACAATAAACGTATGCAGGACACCACAACACTAGAGAGAGAGAACTCAAGGATCACCATCCTCAAACAAGTTATTGATAAGTACCAATCATTTGCAGAGGAGTCCCATTCCAATTTACGGAGTGTAAAGGATGACCTCTCTCACCTAAGAGGCATAGTTTTAAAAGAACAGCAAGACTTTGGCATTGTTTTGAGGAGTATGACCACAGAGGTGTGCAACATTGTGGACAACATCAGCCAAACCCATGAATTGAAACTAAAAGAACAGCATCAAAGTGAGCTTCTGTCCCTTCGGCAAGAGCTTGAGAATCAGATTCAGACACTAATGGAGGAAAACCAAGTAAACCAGAATATTGTCAAAGATGTCCAGCGTGAAATGCTTGAACTGGAGGGGCTCATGGAGCGCAAAGAGAAAGAACTCACTCAGCTCGAGAATGACAAAGATCGATGGGCTGAAACGGAGAGCAGCCAGAAAGATGTCATCGAAAACCTGGAGCAGATGATCAGTGATCAAGCTGAAGAGATCAAGAAGCTCTCGGTTTCAAATGACTCTCTGAGCAGCCAACTTAAGAATCTTCACTTTGAGATTGAACGCAGTCAGCAAAAGATCCGGCAGGAGCTGGAAGATGCTGAGAAGTTCCACGTAAAGGAGCTGGAGGACCGAATGAATCGAGAACACAAGGCAGAACTACAGACCCTTGCAAAAGAAAACCAGGAGGCTCTGGGACATCTGGCTGCTGAGAATAGTGCAAAGCTAAGTGAGGCAGGTGATCATCATGCCAATGTGCTTAGAGAGAAGGATAAGCAAATAAAGGACTTGGAGGCTCGCACTATTGAGCTTGCAGAACTCCGCTGCAAAGTCGAGGTGGAGTTAGCCCTTAAAGAGTCAGAGACAGAGGAGCTGAGGCTTTTATTTGAGGAGGCCAAGATGCAGCAGACTGAGGTTGTGAAGTCCCAAGTAGAAGCTGAGACCAAACTCCTCAGTGAAGAGCTAGCAGCTAACAAAAAACAGTTTCAGGTAAAAAATGAGGAGTATGAAGTGGACCTAGCAGAGCTGAGGTCTCTAATGAGGATTGAGAAGGACCACTGCATCTCCGAGCTGTTGGACAAACATGATGAGGAGACCATTTTGTTGCGCAATGAGCTTTCCTCCCTGCAGCAGCAAGCCCAGGCTGCTAAGAGCAGCCACGCCGAGCAGCAAGAAAAACTTAAGCGGGAAATAGGCCAAAAAGTAAGAGCTTTAAGTGAAGAAAAAGAACAGCAGGTAAGGCGTTCCCAAGAACTGGAGCAAGAATTGAGGACTGTCATCAGCAATTTACAGGCAGAAAATGACCTGCTGTCCAAAAAAATTGAGTCAGACGGACAAGCAGGCGAAAAAGATTTAGAAAGAGATGTCTCTCAGGCTGCAACATCGGATACCTTTAAAGAATTGAAGCAGCAGAAAGATGAGATGGAGAAGAGACTGTTAGACAAAATTAGACAACTTGAAAATAAGCTTCATGAGAGACTGTCCTCAAAAAGGTAAGTGCTTACACATAATGGCAGACACCACACACAAATGTAGCTGTGTTTTCTCTGTTAGTGTGCATACGTAATTCGACATTGCAAATTTTACTGTGCCTTGTGAAAGGAATGTTTATTATTCCTTCTGTGTGAGTGTGTGTGTGTACGCCCAGATTATGCAATTGCTGAGAATATTTTTGTGTGGTTTTCAGTGATGGAGTATTGTCGCTGCCTGCTGAGGGGTGTACAGATACCGGAGCACCTCTGTCTCTGGACTCTGCACTACAGGAGCGGCTGCAGCAAGAAAGGGCCTCCCTGCAGACCCAGATGGAGCTGCTGGAGAAAAATAAGAATGAGGAGATCCAGAAGCTCAAGACATCACTAATCGCAGAGCAGCAGGTTTGTATTTTGGTTGTAAATGGCTGTTAACATTTCTGTGTTTGTTTCCTTTGCAGCATTTACTGATCAGAATAGTAATATGTTTGTCCTTCTCATTTATATCAGTGGATGTAGAAAAAAGTATATGGATATACTGATTGATTTTATATCCTATCTTTTTTATCATTATAATGTAATACAACCCAGAAACAATACAATACATTACAACCCGATCAGTTGTGGAACAAAGGCAAAAACAAGCAAAGATAAGTTAAGCTTTAAACATTTGTAACTCCCATGAGTGTGAGCTGGTCTGAGCATTTTCACTGTTGGAACTCTCAAATCATTTGGGCTTTACTATTAATGATATTGTGACCAAAAATGGTCGCTGAGCTTGTTAAAAATCTTAATGGTATTTTTGTTTTTGTTTTCTAGACTAATTTCAACACTGTTCTAACACGAGAGAAGCTGAAGAAGGAGCAGATCATCAGTGAGCTCGCAGAGAAGTTGCGGAAAGTTACCCAACAGCAGGAGAAGGACAAAGGTAAGTGGTGCACATACTGAGTGCTTTGGAAAGAGGTGGATCTATTTATATCCCTAATGAATGAATCAGCTAAGTTTCTTTAAATATGCAGTCCTTATAAAAATATACTTTCCTTTTAATAAGTGGTGATGGCATTACACAAAAGGGTACAATTGCTTCTCGGAAGTTTTTTTTTTTTTTGTCTTTTTGTCTGTAACGATTTTTAAGAAAAGACCTTTCTGTTTTCTCAACTTAATGCAGCTCTGATTGAGACACTCTCCGAGGATCGAGCTTGTGTCATGCAGGAGAAGAAACAGTTGGAAGAAGAGCTTAACCGCCTGCGCTGCACTGCACTGGTCACCTCTGCCTTCTTCACACCAAACACCTCGGCTCAGGAGCTTCCAGAAGCTGGCGTGGCAGCGGCAGTCAAAGCTCTGCCTTTTGCTGAGGCTTGCTCCTCTGAGTCCACACCTGAAACTGACAGACTGGGAGATGATGAACAAGTTGATTCAGCGGTGGACGCCAGCATGGTTACAGTCCAGTAAGTGTGTTCTCTGCACAAAACATGTTTTGGTGATATATTGTTATATATTGTTTGTGATATGGTTCCATGCTCAGAAGCACACAAGAAACAAGAATATTGGGAAGAAATCGGGTTTAGCAAACACATTTACATGCATGCACCTTAAGCAGATAAAAGCCTGGCTGACCTACATTTAGCCATTTAGTCAATTTATGCATCCTAACTCCACACAGCTGAACCAAGATTGATACTTTACTAGTGTACTAATAAAAAAGTGTTTCCACATTGATGTACATACATAGTTTTTATGAACTGCGCTGTGCAACTGTGCTCTAAAAACCTGTGCATAGTCCAGAATTAGATTTCCTCAGCAGCAAAGCTTTTTTTCTCTCTCTCTCTTACCCTGATGGAGACAAATGTGTTTTTCTTTCACATGACATTAAAAACGTATCAGGTTGATATGAAAACATTGCAATAACTAGGTGACTCAACTACATTTGAACTTAACACTGAAAGGTTAATTCCAGTAAATTATGGTAGTCTTAATCTTCAGTGCACTGTAGTTTTCTCATTGTACTATGCTGCCCTTCTCTACTCGGTCCTTTTGCTTGACCTTTACCAAAAGCAAAAAATCATTTGAGATGATTATTATTGACATGTATAGGAAAGTGGTTAGGTTAATAATAAGTTTTCTGCATAATCATATTACAGCTGTTTAAAGAATGGAGTTTATTTAGCAGCAAAGTTCAAACAGCTTTAACCTTTTGGTCTTTCCAATTTGAGCTATGAACTTAAATAGATTGTTGTACATTTGTGTTTTTACTGTGCAACCATAGTGGCTGCGCTTATGGACATTATGGAGTGTTTTGTTATGATCATAAGGAATTGGTTGCCAGTAGGGATATATGATCATTTTCCAATCAATAATTGACATCTATTTTTGACCCTTATCATTTTTAAAAAAAAATGATCATGAATTATTCCAATAAGAAAAATAAGTAAACCATAAATTCAACCAAACTCTGCCCCGAAAGTGGAACCGCCACCAAAAAGTTGTGCTTACAAAACACAAAAGAAGAAGCTGCTGTGCTGCTCTGTATTTTCAACATGGTGTCGCTTGTCTGGAAGATTTAAAGAGTTTGGGAGGAAGACAACTGGATTGCAATTTGTAATATGTGCAGTACGAAAGTCCAAGAGGAGTTAAAAAAGTTGTCAAATTTCAACACAGCGAATCTTGTAAGTCACCTGAAAATTAATCATTGCAAGGCCAATGTGCTGAAGTAGCAGTACAAAGATAGTAGTTACCCATTTATAAAAAGACGATTACAATACTTCCTATTCAAGAGGCATGTGAACATTGATAGTACAAGACAGTCGATTAATTATAAAATGGGCAAGTTCGTGGCACTCATCGACTAGCCCTTCTCTGTGGTGGAGGGGACAGGATTTCGCTAGTTACTGGCACATTTGGAGCACAGGTGTAAGGAGTTGCAGATGAACCTCTGGCTTCTTTTCACCATTTGTTCGCTGCAAGTTTGAAATTAGACATGAAAGCCAACGATAATAAAAAACCTCAGGTTCATGCACTTAAAGAAGTAGCAAAACTGTTCAGCCTCATTATTTGTATTTATTTTTTTTACTCTTTTATCTGCAGACTAAATAATCATAGGCTTTCAGTTCCGTTTACATATATTACTTGAGAGATGCACTTGTGTTTGAGTTTAATATATAGATATGTCCGATTTTGAATAGTTTTTTGTCACTGTTCATTGTTAAATATGTTTGATGTTAATTCTCAATGACAGCCAAAGTTCTAAAGCCTTATATTTTTTTTTTCCCCTCAATTTAAAGATGCGCTTTAAAATGAGTTGCCCCCAGGGTTCTGACATTTGAACTTTTGGCTGTACTTTGCACACAAAAATAAATATTTGAATGTTTTTCATTTCTTATTGGCCATGACAGGGCAGGTTGAAAAAGTTTTCATCGTGCATCACTACTTGGCAAACGCTGACAGAAAGAGGTTTATGCATTCTTGAAGACGGATTTCAAAAGAGGCATTGTATGGTTAAAGCTGAACTTGGGCACTGTGACTTTATTTGTCAATATTGAGTTTAAAAACTTAATTAGTAATGAGGCTAAACCTGAAAACCAATTCATGCTTTACCATGTTTCCTTTTATTCATAACTCTTACAGCTCTGCTGTGTTTCAACATTTAACTGAAAGCTGACGTCTTTTTTGCAGCGAAAACATCCTGATGTCAGAGGAGAAGCAGCGGATACTCTTACTTGAGAGGGTAAACAAACACGCTTACATCTATCCCATGATATTTTGTACATGACACTATGTTTCTGGATGTAGCCATTTGTTTAATCAATCTTTTTTTCCAGACTTTACACATGAAGGAGGAAGAAAACAAGCGCCTCAGTCAAAGACTGGTGAGTCATTTGTCTCTGTAGGTTATGGAATATATCCTCCAGTAGGTGGCAGTAGCATCAAAGAGTAAAATCCTGACCCAGGAGGCCAAACGGCTCAGTTATTAAATATTTTTAATTTTTTTTTTTAGGAAGAATGTCATTAGAATGTGTACAGAGATGAATATTGGTGAAACTGTGTGCTCTTAACTATAATAAATATCCTAATATTGTTGTAAAAAATGTACTTAAGTGTTTTGAAAAATTATTACCTCTTAATTATTTATCAACCTGATACTTTTTAAAGAGACAATAAAACTTAGATTGTTATGCTGTAAATGGAAACAAACCTTATGTCTGGTAAACGCTTATTAAGACAAATCGTCACAGTAATTCATAGTCAATACAGCCAGTATTGTTAACCCTTCGGTTCATTAGACCTAACATTACCCGCTTCCTTTGCTCTGTAGATGTCTCAAAGCATGTCGTCTGTGTCATCACGGCATTCAGACAAAATCGCCATCAAAGAGTAAGTGAATTAAAAAACACAAACAGGTTGTTAGCATGTACTTTTTGTATTGAATTAATGCATTTTTTTTTTTTTAGTCAAAACTCTGACCACCATTACATGCATTGTAATTATACATATTGTGTAATTCTCATTAATGCCTCTGCGTTTATCTGTCTATGCTTCAGTTTCCAGGTAGGCGATTTGGTCCTTATCATCCTGGATGAAAGGCACGACAACTATGTGCTGTTCACAGTTGGTCCCACCCTCTACTTCCTCCACTCAGAGTCTCTCACTGCACTTGACCTCAAACCAGGTCAGCCTCATGCAGATCTTTTGTGACAGCAATGACAACTGTAATGTCAGCATTTATAACTGACACTGTATACTGTACGTACATGTGTTCTCCCGGATATGGCTTTACGCTGCATTTCTGCTATAATTTACTTCAAAAGCTTCATGTTTCACTAGTGAATATTTGTTTTAACAAGTTGATTTCTTTTGTTCAGCGCCAGGGATCTCAAGACGGCCATGGGTTCTTGGAAAGGTGATGGAGAAGGAATATTGTCAAGCAAAAAAGGTACTAAAGTTCAGTGTTGTATGTATGTATGTATTTATTTATTTTAATGTTTTAATAAACATATGAGTATCAAAATACTGAAATTATTTCAATGTAATCCTAGAAATAGTTATTTCTATTGTCAAATATCCACACTGGCTTTGCATTGATTTTTTTTTTTTTTTTTTTCATGTATCTACTTGATCCAAGTCAGTAATGCTTTTTTTGTTTGTCTGTGCACAGTTTAAATATCATTTCTAACAAAGCTCTCATCGTTTTTTCCTCTACTAGGCCCAGAACAGGTTCAAGGTTCCTTTAGGGACCAAGTTCTACAGAGTGAAAGCTGTTCCTTGGAACAGAAAAGTATAGCCAAGTAATGAGCTAAAATGGATATTTATATTGCTTAAATTTTGAAAAGAAGCGTCACATCATAATTCATACCTCGATGATCGAAAGACCTTGAAAATGAAAAGAAATGAGATCATCATCATCACACTACTTTAATTTTCAGTTGAAAATCCCACCTGCAATCACACTATTCCTTTCTTTTAATCGCAGATTTGGTATTGTGGACCAAATGCTACTAACTTTATTAGGGCATGGCCCTAATAAAGCTACACCGTGGCAGTTTGCCACTTGACCTGTGTGTAAAATTGAACAAAATTTGGATGTTAAATATTAGTTCTCATTATCAGCATTTGTCCTTTTGTGGGAAATACTGTGTCATTATCAGCATAATAAAAAATATACATTTATTATAAGTGTTTATGGAGGAATGTTCATGGCATGCATATTGAGACGTTTTCTTTTATTTACTTATCCAGATAAATGTTGTAGTTGGAAATGTAGTTAATGCTGTTTGTTACTCACAAAGCGGTGTGGCCCTCTGTCAATACTGAAATGTACATTGTGGCGGACGGATGGAAACAGTTGTCTTTGCAATCCTTGAAATGCACTTTCAAAAACATTGCTTTTGTTGATTTGAAAAGGGAAATTAATCGAGCTGTCAGAACTAAGAAAATATGTCAGCACAAACTTCTCACTATGATAGATTATTGATATGTAGAAAGGAATATTCTGTGACCGTGTTTCATTATCAGAAAACATTGTACATTACCCATCAAATCACACATGTAACAATAAATGACTGTATTGTAAAAGATAGAGTTTTGAAACAATAAAGGATTGATCCCAAACATTTTCTGATGGTTTTTTTTTTTTAATTTTTATAATGGCTAATTATTGTTATTTACACTTTTTGGATCGCATGTGACGATAAAAGCCAATGACGCTATTACACTCACCTTAAAAACCTTCTAATTTATAATATTTATTGGATGTTCATGATTTACCATTTCATGGACAAAAAGAAATTTGATAAACTAGTAGACAGTTGCTAATTTTCCCCTTGGCAGTATTGGCTGCTGATATTTAAATGATCATTGCGTTGCAGTTTGAAGTAAAACACAAAAAATACATTTGTGACTTTGAGGACATATATAGTGAACAGCTTTTTTTTTTAATTGTGCTTTTATAATGTTCTGTGGGATTTAGGAGTCATTGTGGAATAGCACAGTATAGTGTGTTCATTTGATTTAGCATTTTTGCTTTTGTGGAAACATTAATGTTGGCAAGCTGCTGCAGGAAACAGACTTCAAAAAGGCTTCAAATCGGGGCCCAAGAACGATGCGGCCCTCATGGAGAAGGAAGCCCACCAACATCACTTTCCCAGTTCACAGCGGGGAGCATAGCAGCTCTCCGCCCGAGCACACTCTACCATGTGGGTCTAGGGGTGTTTTAACAATGTTTAGCTCTATTTTCTCCATTTAGCATAAGCCTGTTGTCACATTTGGATGGCTCCTTCATAAATTGATGGTGTGATTCCTACAATTTCGGGACAGGCCTGAATGACAAAATATGCAACACAACATTCGATACCGAGGTGGCTGGCAAGCACCAACCATGTGCACTGGACAGGCTCTTAGTGTAAATGTTTACAACCCCCCACTGAGCTCAGTGCTGCTGGGAGTCACTCTCATCAGGCTGAATGAGATTTAACATTGCCATGTGTAGTCAGTCCCCAGCTAGTTCCACCATTATAGCCTTTGAATTGCAGTCAACTTTCTATGACACTTGACTACTTATTTCCAGTTCTGATCGTAATGTATCATATACTGTACATATATATATATATACATATATATTGAGCTGAATGCATAGTAACTTACAATGTGTTGTAATATTACAGTGGCAAAAGTGACAGCATATACAGTATATAAAAGTATGTTACATTTTTATATTGGAGAGTAGCAGTAGGTTTTTTTGTGTAGCTTTGTAAAGAAATAAGAAAAATTATACAAACAAACTGAAAATATTAAGCTATTAAAATTCAGTTGCCATGAAAAAAAATACAATTTGCGTATGTATAACACAAATCCTTGGAAAAAAAGAACAAATTAAAATTTGCAAACCCTTTTATTGACAAGTTTTCAGAAGAGATATGAAAAAAATACAAATTTTGTTGTGAGCAACTGTTTTCATCAATGAGGTGATTACAAATTAACAAAAAATTCTTTTATAATTACTATAATACTGACAAATACGACTTAACATTTCTTTTGACAAATGCTTTTTACTTAATGCTCAAGTGAGGTTGCTGTCCGTTAAGTACTTTAGATAAATATCCCCCTAAAATGTACATTCTTAACAAGGAATAGCTCTTCATGTACAAGGATATATCCTTTTTTTTTTATCACTATATCACAATCATGCAAGAAATTCCAAAGAAACCCAAACTTTTTGTGTACAAAAGCATAAATTCATCACAAATGTACTCAATTATTGGGTAAGGAGGCTTCTATTAATGCAGCTTTCAAATGCCATCAGCTGAAATTCAAAGACACATTATAATGGCTTTTCTCCGCATGTCAACATATGCTGGAGGCACTAAATTAAGGTTTAGATGAGTAAATGCGAAATATCAAAATGATGTCAGAGGCATGTCACAAAGAGTGTCACACAGTCTCAGATCTCACCCTTTGTTACTGATATCCTCTGTATTTGAAGATAATACACAAGTTGCGTTTGATTTTCCAATATCTCTGACACTGCACTAGATCAACGGAGCTGCAAATAAACAAGCATTATTTGTACAGTAAATATATGCATGAACTTCAAATGATGGATAAATGAAAATAAATAGGAAAGCCTTAACATAACATTTATATTTTTGAAATCTAAATGGAATGAGTGTGTTGAAGAAGAGCCAAGCGGCATTAAGGCTGAAACTGCAAACCAAGGAGTAAATCGACTTAATGCCATCACATTTCCACCCTATTCATGCCTATATCTGCTGTCAGCGACTGAAGAGACCAAGAAGAGAACTTCACCTAAACAGAATGATGATCAAACAGACATGCTTTAACAGACATGCTTTATAATCTCATCCGTTATTGTCCCCTCTCTGCCTTTGCTACAGGTTGAGTGGAAAATCTTAGACCGGGGCAGATTAAATGTGTGATGAAATGTCTGAGAAATATGTGAGAATGCGCAGTGTAAGGATGGTTGATTTTCTACCCACATGACGAACATAATCACTATTAGTAACACATATCCACATAAATATGATAATTCAAAATTTAAAACACATTTATTGGGCTCATATTGGAAATCATCACCATCTGATGGCATAGTTTTATGGATAATTACCGCCATAGAGATAATACAGCATATGTAAGGGAAGCTTTGAGGCTTCTCCACTTACTGGGAGGAGAGTGCGTAGGTTTAGCTGTGCATCTGAGCTGTACCCAAAAGGCAAATATGTGGAAAGTTTGGTGACAAACATCCAGGCGTGTGGTTAAAGAAAAATTGCATCTGCTGAGCAAGAAGTGTGGGATATAACTTAACCGCAATATTTAAAGGGGCAAATTATTCTCACATTAAGTTCAATACCATCGGTAATCCTTCCAAATATAGACAGAACTATTTCATCTTCAGTAGAAAATAATTATTCAAATACTCTGTAGTGCAAATCCCATTAATTTTAGTGCATGGCACTGTTTTTGATTTCAGGACAAGAATCCAGTCAACATTAAAATCTGTTGTCTTATTTTGGTAATCTGGCTGCTTACTGACAAGTAAATAATCAACACAAATAGTTCTGAAGTGTCTGAAAATAGACGGACGATCTAAACTGTAACTAACAGCCATGCATTTTCCAGCTGCAGTGCAGTATTGAGGAAATGACACCAGCTTTGATGGGTTGTATAGCTTTTGAGATGAGCCTCTTTATGCCGCTTGCAGTTCCATTATGGCTTTGTTCGAAAGCTTGTTTACCTGCTGATAACATACACTGGTGGATTCAGGAGCACCGATCCAAAATCTGCTGCCAAAGTCACTCAAGTCTCATTGTACTGCGGGAGGGGAAGAATGAAATGTTTATGCGGAGGGGAATGCAAATGCTAAATGTGAAATCAAACTATGGGACCAATAAGGGATCAGAGTAACTTTGCCAGGTTTTATTTTTAGCCCAGTTGCAATGCTTGCTTTGTGGAACACTCTTCAGTTTAGCCTCTGTGCATCTGTGCGCTTAGGTTTTACTCAGTGGAGAAATGCTGTTCCAATTTGACCAAAAAAAAAGACAAGTTAAAACTGTAGATTTTTTTTTTTTTTAAAATAGTTCTGAGAGAGAGCACAACCTAAATCAACCATATTAGGCCTCTTTAAATAAACTGAAATAACCTACCAGGTTGGAGAAAATACCTTAAAATGGTAGTTTGTCTCTGATAATATGGACTATCAAATAATCAGCAGATCAAAAACTGCTCATCAAACCTTGTGGTTCTACATCACTTCAATATTTTTGGATTTAACTGTTAGAAAAGCTATGCTCTCGGGTCAAAGGAATAGCCCTTTGGTTTGCATATTAAAGAGGCTTTGCTAGACCTCTGTTAGCCATGCATCCCCATGCAGGCAGGTCTCCAGGGGGCCAGCAGGACCCCACAGACGGGCGACTAGGGGGCCAGGTGACCCTGTCTCTGAGGTTAGCAGGAAACACTAAAGAGGGATGGGCAGAGAGCTGCGGAGCCACTGAGTGCGAGTGTGCAAGGCTGGTGATGGCAGCTGTCAATGGTTTGGAAGGAGAAGCAGACAGATTGTGCGTTCTGTTGGTGCAGCCAGTTCGCCACCTGGCAGGCTTTTCCTTGTTAGAACTTCTTGCTGTTTCTGTTCTCATCAGAGAAATGTTTTTCCTCTTATCCTCTGTGTTCATGGGAAGTTAAATTTGTCAAAATGTTTAAAGATGTTTAGTGAAATGCAAGTGTTTACACGCCCTGTGCATTCTACAGAATTGCTGTGCTTGTTTGTAATTAAAAGTTCAATTTACAAACCCTGCTTCGGAGGACATCGACGATATGATTAAAAATTGACATATTTGACATATAGAATTAGGCAATGTGCCTTGTGCGTGACCTTTGTGCCACATTATATAGAAAGGGGTTATGTTTCAGGGGGGAGGATTTTCTTATAAAAAAAAATAAACTGGAACTTCCAAATCCCATCATATCCATAAATACTACTCCATGTTGTTAAGAAAAAAAAAAAAAAAAAAGCGAACATAAAGCATGAACAGCTTAAAAGTACATTTTAAAATCAAATTTGGCAGGCAGTTGTTGTTCCAACAGGATTAAAGAAAAAGTCTTTCATTTGATATAAATATATGCAAAGAGAGTGGTGTGGTGATCTGGGTGCCAGAGGTGGCGCTTTACTCTGGATATTCTGGCTTGGGCCTGTAAGGGACATAAATTAACATGAATTAACACATGCATGCAATAAGAAAATAATTAATTCAAGTTATCAGTCACCTCTTCCATTCCAGGAATCTGATTGACAAGATAAAGTAATGTGCAAAACTGCTTTTCAAAGCTAACAGCCTGGAGCACCCCTCCTATTAGTTAGTCATTCCCTCAGTATCACACCCGGAATCTGTCATTTCACAATTTTCTCCTATAATGCATATGTGCCGCTCTCACCACTCCACTACAGCAACTGCCATCTAACAAGTTGACACAGAGAATGATACAATTCACGTCCAGTTTTCAGTTCCATATACAGCAAGCATCTGAGGCAGGCAGGTCAAGAATATGGTACATTCTGTTCTCTCTCAGAATTGCTTTTCCAGGACTCGAGTGAAGCTCACATGGTATCCTCGAAACGCCTAAGATGAGTGTTTAGGATTTAAAACGCTCATTAGGTGTAAAAAAAATAACTTTTATTAATGAAATTTGCAATATTCAATCAAAATTGATACCTGTTGACAAAGGTCTAATTCTCCCTTTAGTTAACCAAAGTTACATTTTTCATTGATAAGATTTGAACATGGCGATAAATGCCAGCTATGGTGTTTCCAAAAATGCAGATAACTATTGCAAACTCAAGGTTAAGTAGAACAAAATCAGAGTTTTTTTTGTTCTTGCACTGTAGCAAATAGGATGTCAGACTGCAGGGAAACCCTGGTTTGGATTGTGGGATTATGAAAATCTTTGTCTCTCAAAATGTTGCCATTTGATCAGTCTGACATCACGAGGTTTAGTATCTACTCACAGCAGACAAAGGAGCCAGTTAATGGTCCAATGTGTAGGGTTCAGGGACAGGAATAGAATATTATATTATTATGTTTTTTTATTACTACACGACACTAATGACATTATCTTGTCATTAGTAAAGAAAAGGTAACGAGTCCACCGTGTGGCACAGAAAATTTAAATGTAGCCCAGGATGGACAAACTGACCACATTTCAGACAGAGCTGAAGAAAACTGAACGAATGAGACGGCTTCTCAGTTTGTTTCGGATTCTCTGCTGTGTTTAATTTGTGGCAGTTTTTTTAAAAACTTGTTTTTGTCCAGCTGGCCTTGAGTCCTGTCTGTAAGGCTTCATTTGACCCGTTTGGTTTGGATTGTTTGGAGCAGCTCTTGAAGTTAGCTTATTAGCAACTGCTGTGTGAGCTAGCTAGAGTCATTTTCCTATCACTATAATTTCTGTCAATTCAATCTTTATCTGGGTCTAAATGAGGTAAATGCGTGTTTTGCTAAGATCTTCACAACGCAGGAGAGTAGTTAACTTCCCCCGCCCCCTGCCGATACTGTGTTTTTCTGATTTGTGACCAAAGTGACTGAGGAGAAAAAGCGTTCTGCAAACCAAAAAGTGCACTTGTCCAATTTGGGTAGAGGGGACGAAGCGGAAGAGCAGGGTGGTGTGCACAAAAGTTGCTCTGTTGGCCGTGAGAGTGGTGTCAGCCGGTCCCAGGCCCTGCAGCCTTCACCGTGCACTGTGCAGGCCTGCTGGGAAACTGACTGCAGCTCAGGACATGGCCTTGTTTGTTCATGGTCCCCCCTCTCTGAAAAGAGTTATGCTGTCTGTTTTGAATGGACAGCGTTTTTCTTTGTGTGCCCGATCAAAACAGAGGGCAAAGTTAGTCAGCAAGTTGCATAGCTTCTGCATTCTGATTCTTCAAGCCTCTTTTGTATGAAGTTTAGCGCAATGTTTTACACTGCGTTTGACCTGAATGGCGTGCGGGAGGTAGGAATATTTTTTTCCCCTACTACAAAATAGAAAGGGCCAGAGTGTGATTTTTTTTTTTGCTATCAAATATAACTGTTTTTCTACAGGAGAACCAAACAAGTACAATGATCATACGGGGTTAAAAACTCAGCTGTGATACACAAAATGACAGAGTGCTGTGTTGCTGAAATATTTATATGCTTTTATCTGATCTATTTCCTAACCAGAAGGTATTTGCCTGTGAATCCCTGGCACTTTTGATATTACCTGAAGGCAAAATGGTATATAGATTTATACAAGTTATTTACAACAACAGCCAAGCCATTCCTGTGGAAACTAGGCTGCAGATCAAAGGATTGTTTTGATCTCTACTTAGCATATTTGTTTAACCTAGCCAGTGATTCTGAAAAGTGCACAAGCTTTTCGGTGAAATGCAGAGCACCCTTTATCCGTCTTTTTCTTCTGTTAGCTCTGGATTTAAGTACTTTCTGTATTTGGGAGACAACTGGATTTGCCAGCTTTTGAAATTTAGTTGCCCACTGCTAGCAGCCTTGGCACTCAGAAATAGATAACTAGGTATGTTCCACTGCTAATCCTGATCGGCCTTGTAATAGTATTTGTGGACTGTACAGCACTCAATTAGGGCATAATGTGCTATTTTTATTTCCTTTAAGTTGGATTAAGTGTGGAAACGTGTTTGTTTTTTCTTCCATTTTTCTATCTACTGTTTACTGTGTGAGTACTTTGCAAAGTATTGTTTTTTACTATTTCAGTCGGTGCCACTCTCTCCACACAGGATTGCAAAATGTCAGGAGAAAAACAATGTCCAAGCGCTCTCTAAAAAAGATGCCAGGGCAATCAGGAACATTTCTGGAATGCTTAAGAGAATGCATATGCACACAATGCCCTAATTCTCCCTTACTTTGGGTTTGGGAAAGATGAGCCCAGGTTTGTTGAGAGCCAAAAAAGGGGGCAGATGGCTCACAAGAGGGATAAACCTGGGAAGTCATGCTGTAAATGTGTTTTACAGAAAACAATGAAAGGAGCGGACAAAGCGATTGTGGCAAAGTCCTTTGGAAAATGGAAAAGCAGCTCTCTAAGGTCCAGGACCATGGAGAAGCCGGATGAGCCGTCCGAGGAGAGTAAGGGGGAGAGCCTTTCCAACTGCACCTGCGAAGCCCCCCAACTCGGCGAGAAACCACTTGGTAAAAGTGTCTCATTTCCTTATCTCAAGTCCATTCGAACTGCCCCGTCTTTCAGCTTATTTTTCTTGTAGCAATGGTAATTATTACTGTGGCGACTTGTTTTTTTTGTCCATTTGACTCTCTGGCCCGCCATATCCGGTGAACAAACAAACCACATTGTTGGGCAGGAGAATTCCTTTTGAGGGAAAGTGTGTCTCCGATGATACGACGGTGCCAGAAAAAGACAAAGCAAAAAATAGCAAACACAAAAACAGTCACAGGTGCATGGGAAAAGGAGAGAAGCGAGTGAATGGTCACTGCGGTCCCCAGGAGGTCTTTCAGTGTTAGCCAGTGCGGTGGGTGGTTTTCTGACAAGGACGTTGATCAGCAGCCAGGTGGAGGGTGTAACTGAGAATGCCTGTGTTTATTCTTTTTACATGCTAATGTGGCTCCTATGTGACTTCAATGCGGCAAAACTTTTTCTTGGAGTTAACATTATTTGTTAATGCAATACCTGCATGTGTCACAGTGGGGGGCTGATTCAAAGGCTCGCCGCTTTATATAGATCTGGGTCTGTGCCAGTGACGCCTATATGAGCTCTGCCGCGTGTAGATTTTACACAGGCAGAATATTTCCATCGCAAACCGGTTCATATTTAGCTGCTAAGATCATGAGCGTGGCATTGTCATGATTTTTTGTTAAGCCAACAATTAATTTTACGTTCAAAATATAGACAATGGCATCACTATGACAATACTATGATACTATAAATGCTCCAACAAAACGGACACATGGCTTTTTCTCTATTAGAGTTTCATATCGTGTAGCATGTGTTTATTGTCATATCTGCATATCTGTCCAGTTCCTTATTGTGTTTAAAATTGTGGACTACAGCACTTTTTTGATTTTTATCCCCCCAAAAAAGTAAAACAAAGCTTCTGGAACTCTAATGAAGAACTTCAATAGGCCTGAAGTTCTAAGCAAATGCACCCCTTTGTGGCCAAAGTAAGAACAGTGGGGTGTTTGGATAAAACAAATGGGCTATGCAGGACTTAACTGTCCCCTGTCGCTGTTTCTTATTATGCTATCTAACTTGTTAGTGTAATAGGCTATCGGTATTGCATAAACACTCTCTAAAATATATCTTAAGCTTTCATTATTGGTTCATGAGCCACACAATGTTTAATCCAGGAGCACAGAGGAGCAATATAGCCTTGCTCTATGGGTCTTCCCATACCTTGTAGCGTACAATCTGTAAATAGCTTAAAAGCCATTGCATCTGCCATCTGCACTTCCAGGAAGTCTTCTGCATACCCATTAAAACAAGCTGTCTCTGAGGACATCATTCGTATTTCAGCCTCAACCCTGAATTACTGTGTGTTTGTTGTAATTATAAGGGAGGAGGGTTGCCAGGCTAGACTGCAGAATGCCAGGTGCACACTTCCATAATCTATCATTTTAAACAACTCAGAGCATTAACAACAGTCGTACGTGCTATTCAGCCATTAGTTCACGTTGGCTTTCATGCTGAAACTCACACATCAGTCAGCCGAGCATTTTGTGCGCCGCAACAGGCACATACAGGAAGAAAGTGCAATACTTTGTGGTGTTCCATTTTCCTAAGCCTGCTTAGGTTATGTGACTGAGCCATGCCACTGTGTGAAATTTTATCCCGATACTGGCACAGTCCCCTTGTGAGGGAGTCTTGTAAAATAGGTTTACTTAGCGCCTTTGCTGGCATTTTCCGAAGATAGCAAATGCACAAACACTGTCCATGATCGGATTAACTGTTCAACAAAATGATGTAACTCTTTGTCTTTCTTGTGTGGCATAGTTTTCTCTGCTTAAGTTTAGTGGTCATCCACGAGGGAAAGGAAGCGTTTGACATCCAGTCACGTCATTATAATCCATATATTAGGAATATAATAGATGACAGCCTTGATTAGTCGCCCTTTGTCACGTAAGTGTGACTGCCCAGAGTGAATCTCCCGTCCAAAACCAAAAAAAAAATCACCACATTTCTCCTTGTACTCTCAAACCGACACAACAGCCGTCCTCAAATTAACACAAGTCTTAATTTGTAGGGCATTTAATTTTGAACTTGCGTGAGGTGAGTGTGAAAGAATTTTCAAAGCGACTGCGTATAAGTATAAATAACGCTTTGCCAAGTATAAAGAGAACATGGCTTTGCACCTGAGGACATAGAGCTATACAACCGGGGTCACAAGGTGTGTCAAGACAAAATATTAATTACACGAAATATGATGGAAATCAGTTGAAATATCTCCACGGATCTTGCATATTTACATTTTAATTACTGCTATTACTATTCTTATGTTTTGGATGTGACCATAGCAAAGCCCAATTCCTCCCCTACACTAGAAAGAAGCAAAAGGACTGTTTTCCACTGGAGGTTTAGATGCTTGTTTATCACTTTTAAATACCATCATCTTTGCTGAAATCCCTTCTCAAAAGAACCTTTCACTTGCTGGAATAAATTCAAATTAAAATTTAAATCCCTCTTTGCATTTCTTCAGCCTTTTTTTAAAATAGCTGCCTCCTTTTAGAAAGCTGTTTATGTAGTGATCTGTTCATAATCCAGTTTGTTTCTCAACAGCGAAAAACACAGAAATCGTATTATCACTATCTTGGAGAGATGATGCGAGAAATCAGGAAGTATAAATGTCTGGATCTGTGGAAGTTTTCAAAGTTACAAATCTGAAGAATGTCGGTGACACGACATTTGGACTTGCAAACACTGTGTGGTGATAACTCAAAAGCATTTCACCAACCTTTAGCTCGGGTAATGAAGGGACAGACAATGGGTGCTGATTCAAAAATATACACCTCATTTCAACACATTTCAAACAACATGTAGACAGTGTTTGACTTATTGTATATTGGAGATACACGGCTCCTCAGAAATGTTGACGTGTTTGACATGCAGCGGAAAAATTAACCTTTTGCGCTGTGGCTACCGTGTCTCTGTAAACAGCCCTTTTTAATCTTAAGGAGTGCTCACCTTTCAATATCCTGAGAAACACAATATGTAATCAGAAATATACCAAAAGATGTAAAGAAACAGACGTTTGCATGCAATGCGTTTTGATGGCAGTCCATTTCAGATGTAAAATGACGCCGAAGAGGCCATAGGGAAATTTGATTTGCTCAAGCCGGATTGGATTTATTGTTTGGAAACAAATTATAATTGTGTCTCCCCGAAAGTTAACCAAGACCTGAACAAAAAGAAATCAATGACCCAGCCCCATTAGTCACTAAAAAGCAGCTACTTGTGCTGAAGAAACTTACTTCATAATCAGTTTCTTTGTTTTGCTCAAGGCCATTAGCATTTTAGTTCATGTCAGCAAGCTTCTGGCACAATCAAAAATTGCAACCCATCCACATTAATGGAGTTTTTTTTTTTTTCCTGTTTATTCAAGTGCATATCTCTGAATACTCAAGATAATTTTAGTTCATTATGCAAAATATCCTACAAATATTTTTATGAAAAAAGAATCCTGTTGAAAGGCAGACTTAACTTTTCAAATGCTTCTCATGCTGCCAGTAAAACATGTTTTCTATGTGCAACATAGTTTTGTTTTTTTTTCTCTCAGTGCTTATGACTAAGTAACAAGCAACCAATATCAGCTCCTTAGGATCTTGCAACGGAGCTCCCCCAGGACTTCAGAGGCCAGACAGCAATGCCTCCCGTTAGTTGTGTCTAGACATACTATTAAAACCACCAAGGTCATTATCAAACCACACATTATACACACCTGTTACCATTGTTCAGACACTCGTTTTTTGGCTGAACATCCAAGCTCCTATCTGGCAATTTATAGGCGTGTCTGCTTCATTGTCTGCCTGCCTGAGTAGAAAAGATGGACAGGGACCCCCAGAGATGTCCAGATCTGAGCCTAACCTCTCAATGACACAACACAATGAGTCCGTGGCCTGTGAACTACAAAAGGCAGGCATCGACTGACCGGTCCTGCATTGATTTCTTAGATGTGCGCTCTCATGTGCTCTCGTTTGAGTGCGGTGAATGTAAAGAAGGGGCAGGGGACCTCTAATGACTGGTTTTGGTTGCGTACTTTTGTGCGCTTACATTGCAAATTCAACTTCTATTCAAATGTGCGCAAAATTCATAGTAATTGATGATTTTTTTTTTTTTTACATCACAAAAATTGTGGCTCTGCTCAGTTTTGAGGACTGTCTGGGTACTCTGCTCGCCATGAGAGGGAGATTCAGTGCCACTGGACAACAGGCTCAAACAAAACAGAGCCCCAGTTTAAGGCAGATATAGAAAACATCTTATATTTGCCCATAAAACATTTGAAATGTTATTGAAGTGTCTTCAAAGGACACTGAATCAACATATTGTAAGGTTGCCCACGGTCACACATACAATTCACCCTAAAGGGGATTGCTGGGAAGTAATCTAATCATTTCTTTCAACTGAGACACAGTGACATGCAGTGGTGATAATGATCCCCATGAAAAATGTACTGTATTTTCAAAAGAATATTCCCTGTCTGCTGACATTAACATAAAGATAGTTCTACATCCTGGAGCCATATCAACAACATGTACTTATGTTTGGTTCCTTGTATTTGCATATGCAAATATGTTTTTTTCTTTAAATTCAGTCCTTTTATGTGACTTTCTGTGATGAACAAGTGGCATCAAGTGGTTGCCACCACCAAGAAGTGGCATTTGTGTCATCTAAGACCGAGATTAAAGCGTTATAGCTGAAATTACCCACAGTTTGATATAGGTTTTTACACGTCAATCACATTCAGGGGCACAGCGTGAACATGCATTGTCGTTTGGGTGTACGGACTGCCGTGCAAAATTAGTCACATTGCTTTGTTGAAATTACAGGGTGCGGTGTTGAGTGAGGGGGTTTGTTGAAGTTATACTGCTGACATTTTGATCCCGCGCTGCATTAGAAGAATTCAGTTCAACACATTTGTGTAGGTTTCGCAGGAGGAAGGTATAGTGCTCAAAACAACAGGGTGCTGTGACCCTTCACTTCGCTTACATAATTTGCAGCAGAATGCGAAAAGCTTTTAGACACAGATGTGACCCATTGTAATACCCTTCTAAATGCAATCAAACACTTTCTACAAATATGAGCAGGACTTTTTAAATGTGAACCCTTGTTTGACATTTAATTTTGTCCAACCCACTCCTCTTTCATTTCTCCATCAGCTCTATCCAGTTATGCCCACATTTTCAGTTGATGAAATAGCTTGAAAAAAAACCCACTAGTTTGTGTTCTGTGCCTGCTCTGAATGAGGTCTCTTTTTGAACAGATGTTAGGGCCAAAAGAAAATGTGACATTTCGTAATGCCGTGGCAGGGCTCTTTCACAATTTGTCAAGATTGCTTCACATGAGTTGATTCCTTTTTTGTGTGTGTATTCTTCTTGCTCAGGACATGAAATAATCATCCCCAGAACAAGCTTTTTTTTTTCTGCATCAGTAAACAAAGACCATGTTATTTGATAAGATGCTTAGACAGATTCCTCACTTTCATATTTGTATGATTATCAGCCTCAAATTGAGAAAAGATGGGGAGAGACAGCAGGGCTACTCTCTTTGTATGTCTCTTTAACATGTACCATGAATTGGCTCTTGAAGACAGTTAGAAATTTGACTTTCAAATGAGGCATTAAACAAGGTGATGATCAACTGCCAAAACCTTAAGTAATGATATTCTCCATCCTCGAGTCCCCGGCCTTGCATAACCAAATGAACAAATCACAGAAAAGAAGAACTGAAAATGCATTATTATTACATATTGTGTTCACACGTCAGTCCCCGGAGACCGGATGAGGACATGACCGACAGATAAGCATGTTTGGGTGGCTCCTGCCATC
>KV751351.1:2523050-2538907 GCA_001698575.1 Mola mola
CTCTCCTCTGTGGTGGGAATGCTAGCAGATGGGGTTGGGGGGAATGGGCTGGGCTCAAGGACAGCTAGCAGCCAGATTAACACGTAGAAAATCTCATAGACACTAAGCACAGGGAAACAGTCCACTGAGAAGCATTATTTGCATTGGACTTGGGGTGTGTGTGCATCTGTGTGTGTGTGTGTGTGTGAGGGTTGTGGGGGCGGCGGTGCATAAATATGATTCAGCAGATGACAAACCAGCTCAAATAGTAGTGAGTCTTTTTTCATATGCTAATGAAACTGAGTGAATACCCCCAACCCTCCCATCCCCTCTCTTCTTTTTCCCCCCCAGTTTTGTTTTTCTGGGGAAGTGCTCTGTGAGCTATAATTAAGAAGATGTGTGTGTGTGTGTGTGTGTGTGTGTGTGTGTGTGTGTGTTTTCAAAGCTAACAAAAATAAATAATTCCATAATAAGATCTGTGAAGTGAAGAGGCTTAATGTACTCATTGTGCTCCGGCTTGTTTTCCCTCTTGGATGTTTTGTATTAATTAGAAGCAAGCAATTTGATCTCTGTCAAGCAATCAATTTGCATCATGTTCCTTATTCCTTGTGAGGTATTAATACGCTCTTTCTACCTGTTTCTGACTGCATGTTGACGTCCGTGTGTAAAGATTATGAAAAAGTAATACCGAAAACCTGAAGGCAGACGACTCAAAGATGAGCTAAAAAAGTAAACAAGTTACACATTTTAACGCATGCGTGTCTGTGTTTGTTTCTCTGTCCTAGATGATGCACTACATGATCACCACCTGAGAGATAACAAGTGTGAAAGCATCAATCAGAGTGGACAGTGCGGATCTGGCACCTTCACCTGCAGAGAGTTTGGAAAACTGCAATCAAAGGTAGAGAGGCTGGTGGAGCCCAGGCAGAACTTCAAGCTTTCATGGACAGTGAAAATGGCTGTTGTTAGGAACAAAAAGTCTCCAGGAATAAATGATTGTGTAACAGTGTTGTGGATAAGTAGCTTAGTAAGTGGTGGAGTTTCGCTGCTCCTTTGACCACAGTGAACAACTCAAACTCAGGTTGCTTTCTTACTTATGCGCAGCTGTGGGAGGCTGGAAGCTGACACAGTCTTTTAACGGTAAAGCTGACTCAGCTTCCTCTACAGTCACTCTGTTGGATTTGTACCCGGTGAGATCTCCTTTGAAACCGTAACAGGGAGTTTAGAGCGATGTGGTCTGGAAGGCCGCACCAGTGTTTCAACTCAGGAACACGACGTCAAACATCAAACGGGCATAATGTTCTCTGTGATCTTAAGTTTGCGTTGGAAACTACAAAGACATGAATTAAAATCAGTAAAAAAAAACAAAAAAACAAAAAAACAAAAAAGGACATTAAACATACAGTGAGATGAAAGGTGCTGCTTTGGAAAATGCTTATCAGGGACATAAAGTGAACATATTTTGTCGTAAAATGAATGAAAAATACTGCTCCTAACCTGAAACAGTGTAATAAGTGGCCTTATTTCTTTGAATTGACACATTTGTGAAAGTGATTCTAAGATAATTAAAGGTGTTTCTTTACAACATTTTATGAGCGAGGAAGAACTTAGCTGGAAACACGTGACATAAGTGACACGCAACATGATGTAATTGTTTTTTAGACAAGACTCCGTTAAAAACTGAACCAAGTCAATACTTCGTTAAAACTTTATTTCATCTCCTCATATTTGGCATTTCTAAGCAGTATAGAAATATGTAATAAATGTTTTAAGTGTGTGTTAATGCACCGTGTGGGTCAACGCTGCAAATTCTAACTTCTATAAATTCACTTATATCCACGCTTACACACACTTCCTAAAACGAAATTATAATGTGCTAAAAATAGTTTATTAATTCTAACCATAGTGTAGGCCACTGTATAGGCTAATAGGCCAAATATAGGAAGTCAAATGGTAACTGGCCCTCTTTTATATGGATGATAAAATTCTTCCAGTAATAACCGTATAAAAATGAATGATGCATCGAAAACTTGTAAGGCAATAAAAATGGAAAAGTAATTATGCTGTAGTTATATGTAGGTAGAGGTATATGACTATAGGGAACTTCTCAGCCAGATAGTGTAAAGGATGTCAAATAAAAGCTCTTATTTGACCAGGAATCAATTTATTTGTTCTGCTTTGGTAAACAGGGCCACATGTTTGTCTGCGTCGTTGCCATGCCAGGACTACTTGTCAGTACACGGCAGCATCTACTGGGAACTTCCTTGTTGTTTTGTTACCGTTTCTGTGGATTAAACACACAGTCCCGTCTTCCTGGTTAACATCCAGTTTGTCCTAATTATGTCAGAATTGTGACACAGTCCAACACAAGATATGTTTTTCCATCAGATTGGCCATTTATTTATCAGATTACCATTCATTTATGGACATCAGATTGACCATAAATATATCATATCATCCTACTATGAATTCATACAGAAAAAAAAAAAAAAAAAAAAAAATACAAAACATTTTAAGAATAACAATTTAAATGATAAAATTTGAGAAAAGTATTTCTAAAATTCCAAATAAGTAAGAAAAAATAAAAATAAATAAATAAATGTGAGTCATTGCTGATACTTTTCGTGCATCATTTGAACTTTGATCAAAAAAAAAAAAAAAAAAAAAAAAAAAATACAAAACATTTTAAGAATAACAATTTAAATGATAAAATTTGAGAAAAGTATTTCTAAAATTCCAAATAAGTAAGAAAAAATAAAGATAAATAAATAAATGTGAGTCATTGCTGATACTTTTCGTGCATCATTTGAACTTTGATTAGCGCCCATGTTACAGTGTTGTGCTGCAGGATTTAAGAGCAACCTTTTTGTCTTCAGAACAACAAATTTATACGAAATGTTGGAGCATGTCTGGTGTGGCAAAGTGTTACAAACTAATGAGGTACATTCGTTTTTACAGAATTGTAATCTATAGTGTTTGGGAGTTGTTTGTCTCAATAGGCTGTAGTAATCAAAAGTAATGAACCTATTACGAGCAGGACCTCTGAGGGCCTGGCGTGGCATTAAGAGTGTGGCACATAAAAGGTTTATTAAAGGAAATTAAGGTCCATCACTGCCACACCTGCTCCCCTATTATAAATGTATGACAGGTCAGTGCCTTCAATCACAACAGCAAACGAGAGAGAGGAGTCATGTTTCCCATTACCAGGGAAAAGTAACAGCATATCCTATGACTCACAGATTTCACTGGCCTGTGACCACTATACGCCACCATCAGCCTGGAATAATTATGTTTAATAGGTTTTATTTGGGGCCCACAAGCAACAGCCAGCGAGAGTGGATGGATTTTAGCAACTATTTTTGTCTAAACACACACAGTGAGGTGCTGTCCTTATTTAGTGTCATTATATTTTTACTCACCCCTGAAACTTTTTTTCCCCAACATTACACTTTTATGTGCTTGCATATTACTGTTGTTTTAGGGGCTCTTTGCACACAAACTGATTTTGAGGCACACTGGCTGTGGACGCTCTGACAAAAAAAATCCCCAACAGTCTATAAGCCTTTTTCCATTTCAGATGAAGAAGGAAATCCTAAATCACACACTGTATTTAGTGGCTCATCTGTGCATGTGTTGTTGGCAGATGGATTCTGAAGGCGAGGAGCGAACCCTGAACACATGCAACAGTAGCACAGGTGAGTGCGGCTTTTTAGTTAGGCGCACAGCTAAACGCACGCTCGCATACTCCACTTACTGACATGGGTTCAACAATCCAACTTTAGAACTGTCAATTTTATGTATTATCTTACTGGTCTGAAGAGCACTGCACCACCATTTCATTATTCAGAGGGGAATAACTTCATTAAATTGGAACACTAGCTCAAATTAGTTAAGGAGTGTGTCTATATCGCGTGATTGAAAACCCTTTAGACTGGATGTGTCATTATGCGAGTGTTCGGGGGCCTCTGAGGCCTGCCGACGCACGCTGAAGCTATTACTACATCTGGGGAAAATTCATGAAAAGTGTTATTACTGGTTGCGCTTCACAGGGAGAAGGGGCAGAACTTGTGAATGAGATTTACAAAGGCCCCCCTGGGAAAGCTGATTTACCCTTTCAGCTCACGTTGTCGATGCCGTCAAGAGAAGAGCCACAGTCGGCGTTAGAGAGACAGAGCCGTCTGAACGGAAAGCTTTTCAGATCAATGAAAAGACCACTTCCCTTCCCTTACGCTGATTAATATGTGGCGGCATCGTAAAAGAGAGTCAAGCCCGTGTTAGTCCAGGTGGTGTCATCTCTAATACATTATCTACAAAACAAATATTTACAGGGCACAGTAAAAACTTCATTAGTCGAAAAGTGGTGGGTCGCCTCAAACCTTTGAAGATGAATATGTCGACAGATGCTGTGCTACCGTGGTGGAAATGTAAACACAACTTCTTATCTGTTCTTTTTTTGGCCTCTGTTTGGCAGGGCTGTCCGGGTGCATCACGGAGACTCACAGGTGACATTTAACAGCACAGAACTCTTTTAGTTTTCTCATTGTTTTCACCTTCATGTCAGAAAGAAAACAGCCATATCATATATGTGACTTCATCCAAGAAAAAAAAAGAAAAAACCTCAATCTCTAATTTTAATAGTTGTGTGAGCCATTAAAATGAGCCAAACGGACTCCTTTGTTGACCCTGCTGTGCTTTTTCTCCGTTCCTCTCTTCCCCTACAGCCCATATGGGTCCATGGCGAGGAAGAGGAGTGCTCAGGAAGGGGTGCAGGGTGCCCCCGTCAACAAGAGAAAGTCCCTGCTGATGAAGCCCCGCCACTACAGCCCCAGCGAGGCTTGTGAAGAGGAGAGCGAGGACCTGGCACCGCCACAGGACAAAGAAGAGCTGAGGAACATTGACACTCCAGCAGGTAAACAGATGTCCTGTTGTTTTGTCTGTTTTGATGAACAATTGACGCTGAATTTTAAAATCCCATCTGTTGCATTCATATTTCCCTCCCTCTGCCATCAGCCAGCAGCCGCAGTCATTGTGCAGTGGAAGTGAAAGACTACACTGCTGGGTCCACATTAGTTGTGTCTCACGTCCACAAATTGAAGTTTTGACAGCTGATCTGCCATGATATTTCTGGCTAGCTTTAGCCTCTCTTGATGAGGCCAGATTTCAGACCCCTCATCTGTCCTTTTTCAATAGCCCGTCCAAACCCATTGAATTGTTAGAATGACACACTAAATGAGGGGAGTGCACCCGCTTCACTTCGGTTCAAATTACACTTCTTCCATTCTTTCAAACTGAATTTTTATTGAAGTTGCCCATTGTGGAAAGCAAATGAGGCGTCAACCCGGCTTGGCTGATGTTCGCTGCTTTCTTTACATAGACGCTACTAAACCGTAGGAACATTTAATCAACAGCAGTTACAAAATGTTTACCGTCACTTATGCCACTGTGCCTTTCAAGAGTGAAAATGTTTAGTTTTTCTCCTAATTAATTAAATTTTGTGCGTTTTGGCAACAATGCTCGTGGCGTTCATGTGCATTCTCGCCCACTATAATCTGCACTGATTTGGTATATTTTTAACGATGTAACTAAGCAACAAACGCAATTGTCCCTTTCAAAAGCTTTTGTTAGGCCCTCTAACACAGTCTAATACATAATTAGGCATAATGTCTACAGCTCATTATAGTACACATGTGTGTAGTTAAATGGACCAGGAGAGTAGCTCACTGGATTGTGTGGTTTCATTGGAAATGGAATTTATTTGTTTCCTGGGTTCATATTACAATATGATTATCTAAGTAATTTACTGTGCATCAACAGCTTTTCCTTTTGTTTTGATGTAGATACTTTTTATAATTCAACATCAATTGAGTGATGTGCATTTCTCTTCTTTGAACCTGATATTCAGCTTTAAAACCTCACTAGCTTTAAAAAAAAAAAAAAAATGGTAAATGCTGCCATGGTTTATTTTTGATACATTTCAGATTTCAAAACATATTATGCTGATATTGTCAGATTTGGGGGTTATTTTCTGTAGAATAACAAAAACTGGAAAAGTGGGCAGGAAAAAATAAGAATTTTAGCAGTGGGAAGCTGGTCATATCTGCATTTTAACAAAAAGGGAGAAAAATAAGCCTCTCGTTTGGTCAGGCCACACTGCGTTCAACTCCAGCCAACTGCAGCCCTGCTGCAGAGTGCTGGTAATGGCTATTCTGGAGTACAAACTGTTCACCTGTTCCAACACACAAACCACTGCAGAGATCCAAGTTTTTTTTCCTCCATCTCTTTTCCTTTTTTCACTCCACTTCTGTGTCTCTGCTTTTGTATGTGTTTGTCTGATTTCATGCGGCTGTGTCAGGCCGGAAAGTCCATCTGGATGAAAAACAAAACCCTGGTTGCCGTCCTCATGAATGTAAATACGTGTAACTGGCTTCATTTCTTTGTTCAACAGTGTTTGTCCTCAGACATCTCCCTTTAAGTATATTCCACAGCAGGGGGAACAGATAGTAACACATTCTAAACCAGGCATGTCAAAGTTCACTGCAATTAATACTGTACAAAGTCATATATTTACAAAAACAGTTAGTCTTTTTAGTAGCACCAAATAATTCACGTTAAAGCTCTTTTGGTGAGGATTAAGTGTTGCTCCCATTAATAAGCCATAGCTGCCTGATAATGCCGCTATCTGTACCATCCTCACCAGTGTGTGATCTGATTCTCACAATCCATCTCTATCTCCTCAGCCCATCGAATCCTACTTCTGCTTCTCACGTCCAGCCACTTAAGAGGATATAGGCCCAAAGTCCAGCCTAGTGACAGTAAAACAGCCCAAAGAGCCTTAATCGAGCATAAGTTTGAATGGTTTTGGAGGATCAGGGGAGATTTTGTACAATCAATCCAGATGATAGCTTTCCATTGTTAATCACTGACCATGACTTAATATAAGCGGTGTTGCTCATAAAGTGTCGTTTCACATGCATTTTGAGAGATAACCCTATCTTCTTTGTCTGTTCAGTAAGGCGCTACACACTCTGCCGGCTTTCTATGCATTTCTATTGAAAGATAGGCACACAGAGGTCAACACGTAGTCCATTATTTTGAGCATTCGACAAGAAGAGAGAGGTGATCATACCAAATAAGGGTAAAATTAAAGAAGAAACGTATCAATATTTTGTATTAATTGGCAATAAATGTGCAATGTTTAGTTTAGTTTGTCATCTCCAAAAACAGATAAGTGATATTATTAGAGAAGCTCCTGTAGCACTCTAATTTGACAAAGCACTGAAGTTAATGATCAGCAAATCTTTTTCCTGCAGCATCTTGCATTTTAATGGTCTGTTAAGAGTTGTTTATATTTTACTATAAAATTTGACAATGCAGGACATTAAAAAAAAACCCCAACTGCGATCCATGATCATATAAACCAGAAAATAAATATAGACTTATAGATTTTATAAGCACTGTTGGGCAAGTTACTTTTTAAAATACAATTTACTCTCAATATTGTGGCATTTCTGTTTTTTTTCTGTTCAATGTTAGAACACTATTTAGCTGCTTTCATAGTTAATGTGAATTAAATATACAAGCTACATTATTATATAAATAATTGCTTCATTTTTCAGCAATTTTGGGCACCGTTAGCTGTTGAGCTGTTCACACTTCCCTTATAAGAAAAAATGATTGTCCGTTTTTTGACTGTGCTGTGTGGTTGGCTTCTTCTGAGCTGCGCTCTGCCACACACACACACGCACACACAGCAGTTTACGGAGATTTCTCTCTTTTAACTTTGTGTTTGTGGTTTCTTCCATCTGTGTTTTCAGGAATCCTGTTCACTTGACTTGTTCTCCCTCCTAGAGACAACAATTATGTGTTTTTAAATCGCCTTTTTGTGCAGATGACAACATGTTGCTGCTTAGCTTGCACTTAAAAACACACATAACTAATTAAAAACTGATGTTTGGTGTCCCCCACAGAGTAAATCCCTCTGTTCTCTTGTCCTAAATCTACGCTGGACTGCTACTCCAATTGGAATCGTGGAGGGAGTAGAAAACAATTCTGTTTCTCATCTCAAGGTTTCATGTTCAACTAGCAGAATGAAGGCCTCACATATGTTATTCAAAATATACTTGAATTGCTCGGAAATCTTGCAACACTATTATTTTTATTTCTATTGCAACATGTGCTCTTATTAATCCTCTGAAAGGTTATAAAAAAAACAACATGTTTTTTCCTAACATATTATTTTTCTAAAAAAGTAACACAAAATCTAAAACCTTTAAAGGATTTGGAGAAGATTATCGAGAACAGCATTCTCATCCTGTATGCGACTGAGAACACGTTGGGTCAAGTCTTGAAAACACATGAAATAATATGTGTTTTCTTGTTGTTTTAGATGGAAACGTAAGTGCAGTCAATGGAGTCTCCAACAAAAACGGCTGCTATGACACGTCGGCAAGGTCCAGCGATTCTGTCAGCTGGTCAGAAGTTGCATCCAATGGCTCCCCGCAGTGTGAGCCAGACACGTCTGAACATCTGATGGAAGAAGACGAAGAGGAGCTCCTTAACAATGATGAAGAACACCCAAGTCAAGACAGGATGAGCGGTACATCGTCACCACACACCCCATACAAAGACATGAGGGAAGCTGAGTGGGAGCCCCTGTCTCTCTCTGTCGAGATGAACGGCTCAGGCTGCAGTCCCTCCGCAGCCTCTGAAGACCTTTCAGGGAGGAACGGACTCGTCAAAGAAGAGCCGCAGTCAGAATTAGCTGGCGTGATGGGCAGGGCAGGTGTTTTTCTCGCTGAGGCTCTGAGATACAGGCAGCCGCCCATGGAGGAGGACAGCGAGGGTGAGGCGGAGAGGCCTCCGCGGCTGGACAGCTGGGCTCTGGGCCTTCACGAACGAGGCCTGGAGATGAGCCGAGGCCGGGTGAACTTCAGCCTGTTGGAACAGGCCATAGCTCTGCAGACAGAGCAAAGGCAGGCTCTACACCACGCCTACAGGGAGATGGACCGCTTCCTCATGGAGCAGATGACCAATGAAAGAAGGCACCAGAGGATGATGGACATGGACAGCAGACTCAACTACCATGGAGGGAAAGGTAACAATACGGATGAAAAAACGAAGACTCAGGAATTAAAAGTTCTCAACAACAGAGCGCAACTGTATTTCCATCAATCATAAATCAGATAGATCACTTGTGATTTGGATGATTGGGTGCTTAAAAAACATTAAAAGGAAGAAAAGAAGCATATGCAAGGTGTGTGTGTGTGTGTGTGTGTGTGTGTGTGTGTCAGAATAAAATAAAGAAGAAAAAAATTTTCTGATGGAATTGCTGCTACTCAGAATATTGGATTTTGATAGGAATCAACTGGATATTTAACCATGACCATAAGTCTTAAATCCTCCTAAAGTACCTCTCATGTTTCCCACTGATTCTTCAAATGACTGCAGCTAAATGTGTAATCCTAGATGTAATCTTTCGATGGATGGGCATTAAGAAGTGAATTTGCTCTGTGTTGAACTGCAGCCTTAACTAAAATGACAGATTAATAGATGCATTTTGTGGAGAAAAAAAAAAAACAGTCTAGCTGTGTCTAGCTTTGCATGATAGTTTCAATCTGCTGACCTACGTATGCCGACAAGTACAAGCGCATTATATGAATATTGAACTTATTTTTGCACAGCTTGCAAGTACACATGAGGTGTTTTTGTATGTTTAGGTTGAATTATAATTAAAAATTGTGCGATCTTGTTTTGCAGATTCTCCACGTACAGATAAAAAGGATGTAAAGTGTCCAACTCCGGGCTGCGACGGCACCGGTCATGTGACCGGCCTGTACCCACATCACAGGAGTTTGTCTGGGTGTCCTCATAAAGTCAGAGTCCCCCCAGAAAGTAAGTCTTAAGAGTATTCTGCATACAGATTACACCCTCTCTACTGGATGATTAAGACTAAAATTAAAAAAAAAAACTGCCAATTTTGGGATTAACAATCAGTCACAGTAATTGAAATCCTCTTAGCACAGACCCAAAGACAAAGATGTGCATGAAAGTTTTCAACTAAACTTAAAGGTTTTATACTCTCCCTTCCTCGTAAGCGTTGTAATGTATGAATGTTGAATTCTTCCCCCCTCCCCTTAGGTTGGCGATTGTTAAGTCTTTTCAATATAACTCAACAAACATTCAACATTAAACAGTAATGTTACAAAAGGAACAGAAAAAGTAATTAACTTTTTCAAAAAAGCGCGTGCTCTTAGACTGCAGGCAGTGTTTGCAAATCAAAGGGCTAGCTAACGCAGCATTCAAAAATAAATAGACAACTCCAACAAACTAATTGGAGAATATGCACAGAGAAGTTTCTAAGGATACAGAGCGGACCTTATACGACGCGCTTGTTTTGAAGAATATAATCAGCTGTCTTGTTATGCTCCTCTTTGGACTAAGCTATTTACATTTCAGCCACATTACAGCATTCCTCACCATATGAAAGCCTTTTGCTTTTTTCCCCCCTCCTGTTTCTGTCTCTGTAGGATCTTTGCTCTATAGACACTAATGTACCAACCAGTTATTTAAATCTTCACGTAATGTCTAAAAATGATTTTTTTTTTTTTTTTTTTAAATGCTTTATATGTATTAACCATCCTTAAATCTTTAAGCTTGATTATGCCTTACACTTTTAATTATGTTTGCATAATGTGAACATGTTTCATCTCCTCTCTCTTTCTGCGCTCGTCGCCTCAGTCTTGGCCATGCATGAAAACGTCCTCAAGTGCCCCACACCCGGGTGCACAGGAAGAGGTCATGTCAACAGCAACCGTAGCACCCACCGGAGGTACATCCACCTGACAGAGCCATTAGAAAATCTGCGGCCTGCTTGTGGACGAGTTATAGTATCAGGCTAATGTGTTTGACTTTCTCCCCGACCAGTCTCTCAGGCTGTCCCATCGCTGCTGCAGTGAAGGTCTCCAAACCTCAGGACGAGGGCCTGAAATGCAGACAGGCGCCTGACCGCTCGCCGAGGTATGCTGCACACTACACTACTACACTACTACATTTATTCACTGCCATCATTTGCCAACATTTACAACAACCCCCTACAAGCCACAGTCATCTCTGTTGTGGACTGAAGTGGCATAAAGCTTAACTGAGGTTATGCAAAAACGGGATAAATACTATTATTGTTTAGGGGAGTGTTGAATTTTTTTAATGCGCCGATCCCAGCAGAATGCCGTCTATTTCAAGCTTTCCAAGCAGACATAAGCAACGGTTGCTGGTCCTGTGAGTTCTTCTCTATCAGAGATGATAAAAGAGCAGAACTCTTTGTTCCCTGTGGATATATCATGGGCAGGATGCCCACTCCTACTATATTAATTAGTCTGGCAACCTGGCTGGGGATCTACAACACACATCAGATCCCAGACTCAATGTGTACGAAAGCACTGGCATCCCTGAATGCTTTAGAACAATGTCTATACTTAACTGCTTAATATGAGCTTGTTATTCCACAAGTCTCGCGCGATATATACTGTATATATACTGTATATATACATATATATTATTTTTTGGTTTTTTTTTTCTAATTTGTCCTCTTTGTAGAGCCCTCGGCTTGATAAAAAAGTTGGAGATGAACCAGCTGAACTACAGGCTTTCTCATCCGGTAGCAGCCTTGCAAACCAGCCTCACGAAAGACATGGACAAGTACAGCAGAATCCGCTTTGATTACGCCAGCTTCGACGCACAGGTCTTCGGCAAACAGCCTCTGATTGGGACCAACCATGAGCAGGACATGTCACATTTATCTGATTGTGAGTTTTTCCACATTTTATGGGATGCAAATGTTACTGGTTTTTTATTATGGTATTAAATGTAAATAAATCGTCACGTTTGGGCCTCTTCATTGGTCGCAAAATGAATATTTGTCCACAATATTAATGAAGCTACATGCAAATATCATGTTCATCACTCGCTACGGATTGCATTTATTTATTTTGTATCAGTGGTTTTTGCTAAAGCCTACAAATATCACCTTCTAACTTGTTTACTGTGTACTAATACATTTGAGTAGAACACCTGGTGTCTATGTATCTTAATTATTCACTGTTTGTCTTTTAGCACCTCAACAGTATCCTGGCTTCCTCGGTGCTCCAGGTGGCCGCTTGCCCACCTCTGGTCATCACAGCCCGCCGAGTCAATTCAAAAGAGAAGACGGCATCCAAGCCACAGCAGCGACCGCCGCCATCCTTAACCTCTCCACTCGCTACAGGAAGAACTTGGAGGCTGTCGCCGGCCAGCCCTTGGCAACCTCCACAAAGGTAATCAAATTAGACCACTTGGAAAGGTATTTAATGTGGTCATTTTAAAGGAACTCTGATTTGTGTATAAAAAGGGAAGACATCAAAAAGCAAAATTTGGCAAAGGAAGCTTGGCACTGTGGTGGCAGACTAACAAGGAAGTCTCCACTCCATAAACCTTTAATATACACAAACGACAATTTGTGTAATCATATCAAAAGAAGGAATACAATCAGCTCTCTTTCCCAATTACATGTACCCCGCATATTTTTTTAATAAAACATGTGGTCGTGTATTTTGTTTCGACATCAGCTGGCATGTAAAAACCCTGAACTGTTGTCTAAAACTGCATCTTGCCCACCACAGATGGCAGAGGATATTTTGCTTAGTTATATGATCCAGCATAGGCTGTGTGTCTACACCAGATCGTCTTTAAAAGCTTTTTACGGATTAAGCCAATCAGCTAAAGGAGTTAACATCTGAAAAGTTTAATTCACCCAAAATCCAAACTCCTCTTGGTAGCGAGTTCGGTTCCAACACCTCTTCCTCTATCACTATCACAGAAGTGTGTCATTGAGTGTGTTTTCGACTTCTTCCAAACTCACTTTATGATTAATGTTGATCACATTCTGTGGGTTACATACGTGCACTGTAGATGATTCAAGGTTTCCACACCTACACACCACAGATCCTTGTCTCCCAGCTTGTTGAGCTGACAACGTGGCCCTGTACCACGTACCAGCCCACTGAATGAATAAAACAGTGTTAGCAAGTTAATCATCTGTTCTCGTCGACAGCTCAGTTGTCTTGGAGAGACGTAAAAGAAATTTGAGAAATTAGGAACAGCTTTCAGGGTCGGGAAAAAAGGGGGCCATAAAGTGTTAAATGCTTTAACTTGCATATTCCACGTCGAAATATCACACGCAGAAAGCACAAAATAGCCGTGGCCTTTAAAGTGTGAACACAACCTGATTTTACTTATCGAGCAAAAAGATGCTTGAATTACATGAATAATTAATAAATAATGTCCAAAAAAAGATCACCATCCCAATTTTTAGTTTTTTGCCGCAGCTAAAAACACATAATTGAAACCAAAATAGATCACGAAAAGTGGCTGTGACACTGGTGTTATTTCGATTAGGTACACATATCATCCAATGGCGGGATAATTAAAGTGGACAGCCACGTTCAGCGTTCATGTAAATTAGCCCCTTTAATTAATTTGAAAAAGCTCCCTTTGTTCCCAAGAAAATAATATGAATAATAATAACTATGCATAGTGTTTAATGAAACATATGCATTGAATAATTGGTTTCATGTATAGAAAGGGATTGCTGCATTTAATGACGTAAAAGTTTTAATGCCATAAAACAGCTATGAGTCATCGCGCTATTGCACTTCAGCGCAGAAACGACAAACACATCTGTCAGCCGGGAAACTTATGCCACATTAAGCTTTTTAATTTTTGCTATAATAATGATGACCTAAAATCAGCAACCCTCCCACCCCCCACCCCTCCCCCTGCACCCATCTTGGTTGTGTGTCCTAGAAAACAGAAGACACAGCTGTCACTGGAAAATGACACACCAGTGATTATTTTTTTTGTGTTCAGCAGAATTAACGCTAGCTTAGGTTGGTACTTTGTCTGGTGTGAGATAACCACTGTGTGTATTACTTAAATGCATTGTTTGTGTGCTCTGTGTTTTTGTTTTTACAGAGGAACGTAGTGGGGTTCTAGTTCAGCCCTAATGAGACATTTACATTTCTTTTAATGTAATTAGCTAAACATCACCTGAGTTATTTGTTTTCCTTGCATTAGTAGTCACTCTCTTATTTATCGTTCCCCTCTGCCAAACGTCGCAACTGATGACACCATTTTGCCGCAGGACATGCTCATCGAGGTGGATGAAAATGGCACCCTGGACCTGAGTATGAAAAAGTGCAAGGAAAATGTTAAAGGCCAGACAAAAGCACCGTCGGACGACTCGCTGCCTCCTTCTGAGTCCAGCATGGCCAAAGGTGGGAGTGTGCTCATCAGCCCTGCCTTCTACCAGCCGCTGTGCGAGAGGGACAGCTGGGAGAGCCCTGTCAACTTCAGCAAAGCACACGCTTTACAGGACACAGAGGTAAAAAAAAAAACCCAAAACATCAAAAAAACAATTGACACTGTGAATGTGTGAACATGTCAGAAGTGGTGAAGACTGGGAATTAAAATGGGTCACCAAGCAAAGAAAAATGAAAGTGATGCAAAGTGCAAATAAAACTATGAGATTTGAGCATCACAGGTATAGAGGTAAAATACTAAAGAATTATTATGTTAGGAGCCCGGAGGTCTTAGTAATCCTTCAATCATTTTGACTTTTCATGTTCTCTTTATTCAGCATCGCAGTGCAAATGTATTTCCTGAAAGTTGCCTTTTAAATAAATCTATTATCCCTACTATCCTTGCAGTTGTTACCAGCTGACATAGTTTCTCAGGGACACACTTATAACAAGATGATACCATAAAGGTTCCAAAGCATTTTCTTCCCTTACAGGGATTAAATTCAGTTTAGAAATAGTAAAACATTTTAGTAGTAGTTGTGAAATACTTAAATAAGCCTAAGAGGTTTCGGAACTGTTGCATGTAGAATCCCTCAAGCAGCAGCAGCTTCTCAAGGCTGATCTTTAAAGCTAAGACGTCTGATATTTGAGCACTGAGGACTGGTACTAATCTGGTCTCCACATGCCGTTCCTGCCCGAGGGCCCGAATGAATCTCGGTGTGGGTTTTAAAGGTTTTTCTCTCTTTTATTTCACAGGTGGCCTTCGCTTGTAGTCGTTAGCTGCAGTTATCACATTTGACCCCCTTTTAAATCATACGCAGCATCTGGTGACTTGTCTTTTTCTGTGATAAAAAAAAAAAGAAAAGGAAATCCATACATAATGGCTAAACATCATAAATACCACGTGGATTAAGTGTGACTTTAAATCAATGAATGGTTTACTACAGTATAAGTATCCGTATGCGTAATCTCTCTCCCTTGCACTCTAACCCCCCCCCCCAAGGGCTTGTGTTTTAAGAGTATTATGTAGGGTTTTTCATTAATTATTCACTTTTAGGTCATGCTAGATTGTGGTCAGGTTTGCTATCTTTGGACAGTCAAAGCCATGTTGTCACTTTTTTCTGGCTGCGCAGGAGGATTACGACCGCGTCGCCTTGGAGGACCAGCACTTTAAAGGAGACGGCAGCATGTTGAGTCCCAAAGCCAAGCTGCTGCTGCGAGACTCGAAGAAAGAGCTTTTGAGGTACGCCACGTTAAAGACAGAAGCATCTCGTGGCATCTTCATTCAGTCACCTGTGAATAACGGGAGCCTCCGTTTCAGCTGGCAGCAGCTCAGTGTTAACAATACAACAGTTTAATGCCAACAAAATAAAATACCTTTGCTTGAATAGGACAGTCTGATACAAGCGAGTTACCCATCACTGTAACTGGTATGTCTGCAGGTTCATGTGGAGCAGAGATGTATTTAAAAGTGAGTTTTCTCCCCCGTATGTCATGTACAAGCTTACAACTCTTGACTTTTGTAGTTAGAGTGCATGTTCTGCTGGG
>KV751351.1:2538984-2569873 GCA_001698575.1 Mola mola
TTCAACTGGATGCTGAGCAATTTAATAATAATTTCTCTACTAAACTTCCCGCTATACTAACTCTTTAATGCCCATGAAGAGGTTGTCAGTGCGTAAAAAAAGATTCAGCTGAAGCTCAGCAAAGTCTGTGGGAAGCAGAGTAATCTGTGCATTAAGTGCTTTGTGCTCTCCTACAGCTGTCCGACCCCAGGCTGTGACGGCAGCGGCCATGTGACGGGCAATTATGCGTCACACCGGAGGTACTGTAATTAATTACACTCTCATTAGAGGCAGCTAGCAGATATAGGTATAGACAAGGGAGACGGTGCTGATTGTTTAATTGCGCTGTTGAAACGGAGATTTTATATAATGGGCCTTGTTGTTTTCTTACAACATGGTGACATGAGAAAGCCTCCTCTCCAGAAGAATTGCGTTTTCAAATTTTGATTGTGTATAAATATGCGTTGAGACATTGTATTAAGATTATTCAATTCAGCGGTGATCAAAGAGTGCATTAAAATGACTGTTAGCTCTTTATCCTCTCCAGTGTGTCTGGATGTCCCCTGGCTGACAAAACACTCAAATCACTGATGGCAGCCAACTCTCAGGAACTAAAGTATGTGTTTTGAAAACTGTTATTGTTGCTAAAGGATTTTTCACGTTGAACTAGGCAGCTTGTTTTTTTCTTCTTCTTTTTTTTTTTTTTTTTTGCCTCTCAGTTAAAGTCAACGCTCTTTTTTGTTTCCTTTCCTTTCTTTTCCCATCTTCTCCCTCCTTCAACACATTATGCATGAAGTTGGTTTTTTTTTGTTGTTTTTTTTCCTGCAAATTGGCATGAACCCTCGTCTGGGCTCGCAGTCGCGCTGTAAAAAGCACCTGGTCTCTGTGTCTCTCCACCTGCAGGTGCCCAACACCTGGTTGTGATGGATCCGGACATGTGACTGGGAACTATGCGTCGCACAGAAGGTAGCGGAGAAAAGTCACCGCGACTGAGCATGAAATACATTTGTCAGATGCATGACATTCAGGCAGATGGTGAAAGTCTCACTTTATGCTGCAAACATGCTGCACTTTTTCAATTTATTGATTTATTTGGCTGCCTCTCTGTCTGTTTATGCATTTTTGTGCCGTTATGAAATGTTATGTGCGAATGCACTTGAGCAACTTCGTGAATAATATTTATTTTGATTTATACCTGTGTCAACTTAGTTTTTAATGTTTTTACTGCTTTTTTTTTTTACTTTACATGTTAAGTTACACTGTGTTCAATTGTCGGTAGCTTGTCGGGATGTCCCCGGGCCAGAAAGGGAGGGTTGAAGCTCACACCAAACAAGGATGACAAAGATGAGCAAGAGCTTAAGTAAGATATTTTTTCTCTCTTGTCACATGCTGTCATGTTTTTATTGTTTCAAAAATAAAACAAGGGCACATTGTGAAAGTGCGTCATTCTTTTGTGCCCGGCGCGTTATACCTGGAGGCCATTAAGTTAAACAAAGAAAATAATACTTCTCTTGTGGTAACATTAGTGAATTATTTTCTAAGGATTAGCAGTGCTGGATGTTTTTTTTGGGTTTTTTTTTTACAGGGTTTTGCGTTTTCCCCTGTTTTCTGAATGGAATATCTGGCTTATTACTCGTCGCTGAGTGCTTTCTTTATAATTGTAGTATATTAAGAAAATGCTGAATTGATGGAAGTGTACTCATATGCAGCTTAGTCATTGTCTGTGAAAGTGTTATTAAAAAAGAATAGTAATATTAATGTAATTGATTTGCAGTTTGAATCAAAAGTCAGATATGTGAGCTCTTGTTTACTTATACATCCGGACACAGATTTTTTTTTCTTTTTTAATTACTAATGCAAGGGTCATGAGCTTAGGAATTAGACTGGAATAGATCTCATACACATTAAGAGAGAAAGGGAGAGAAAGGGGGAGGGTAGCAAATGTCCCTAGATTATTGTAAATAGTGGGCCATATGGCGTGCCTCCATTGTCCCGGTGCCTTGCATCAAGCCACCTACCTGTGCTGGCTGTAAGTAATAACGCTGCTGTTGTTTTGTCCTCTAAGTGCTGCTGCTGTTCTGTCGAGTAACAAAATGCTGATACGGGCTTTTTGCAGCGGCACTCTGCGTGTATCATCTCAGGCGACCTTTCACCTTTATCGATAAGAGAAAGGGTTATCCACCCCCAAATTACATTCTTTCACACGGGGGGGATACGCGACAATTATCTGTAATTCATGTCACTCCATTACTGACCTGCAGAAAACAGGCCTGAATTCCAGCTGACAAACTCTTAATGACGCTCCGCACGAGTTCTGCGTGCGTTTTCCTCTCAGAGCGCCGCGTTCACTCTACCTCAAGTTTTCATGGATTAGTAACTTATAGTTAATGCGATTATTTCTAGTTTGGGCGACTTTATTTTTAATCAGCATTTGGCTGGATTAATCAACCTAATGGTTAACAAATCTTCTGGTCCAGTTGTTGAAAGAGAATTTTTTAAAATGATGCGGTTGCTATTTTTAGTGGTTGAGTAGGTGAGTGTCTTTGTTTGTGCTTTGCATGGGAAAAAATGTCGGTTACATTCTGCCCGCGTGGATCCGCAGTGTTTGCGGGTTGACAACATGTCCAACTCTTTGTTTGCCGCTTTGGTAGGTGTCCAGTAATTGGATGTGATGGACAGGGCCATATATCGGGAAAATACACATCCCATCGCAGCGCCGGCAGCTGTCCACTTGCTGCCAAAAGACAGAAGGAGTCGTCCATCAATGGGCTGCCCTTTGCCTGGAAGGCCAGCAAACAGGAACTGCCCCATTGTCCCTTGCCTGGCTGCAACGGCCTTGGACACGCCAATAATGTGTTTGCCACTCACAGAAGGTGAGCTCGCCTGTCTTCCGTTTTATCTCGAAAACAATGCTGCCAGTCGACATGTTGCTTCCTCACAATGGTGTTTTTTGCCGTTGTTTATGATCTGTATGGAAACCAAAGTTTATCCCAAACCTTAAAAACTCTCATCCGTGATCCACTGAACCAGCTTGTCGGGCTGCCCGCTGAACGCACAGAGCATCAAGAAAAAGCACTCAGAAGAAGAGATGACTATCAAACTCAAAGCCAGCAGTGGTAAGCTACTCTGATGCCCTGTGTGGAGTGGAACTGATGAAACAATACGCAGTCGTATTGATATTTTCAGTTTGTGCTTCAACTCAGGTGTTGAGAAAAAGGAAGATATTCAACATTTGGACCACGAGATTAAGGAACTGAATGAATCCAACATGAAAATAGAGGCAGACATGATGCAGCTTCAAACACAGGTAAATATCCACTCTGACATGTTCACCTGGAGGCTCCAAGGTCCTCGCTCGGCCCATTTTGACGAGTTTGCTTTGTTTTCGCCTCTTGTACCCGAAAGCAGATATCGTCTATGGAATGTAACCTGAAGACAATAGAGGAGGAGAATAAGATGATCGAACAGCACAACGACAGCCTTCTGAAGGAGCTCGCTCGCCTTAGCCAAGCTCTCATTAACAGTCTAACAGACATTCAGCTGCCTCAAATGGTACAGTAACCCGCAGACTCCACTCATTTTCTCTAAACTGTCCTGGAAGGAATCTCTTTTTCTATCAATTGTCATGTCTGCTCTGCTGTTTTCACTAATAGTTAAACATGTTTTTGTTGCAGGGACCCATCAGTGAGCATAATTTTGAAGCCTATGTGAACACATTAACTGATATGTACAACAACTCGGAGCATGAATACTCTCCAGAGTGCAAGGCCCTCTTGGATAATATCAAACAGGCTATTAAGGGCATCCATGTTTAAGCCGCAGAGCAACCAAGAGGTTTCTTTGACTTGGGATAATGGCACTAGATAGCTCTATTTTCCTGAAGAGTGCTGGCTTGGCTGCATGTATAAGACAAGGCTTTTGGAAATGTGTTTGGCATTTCCCGGTAAATACACTGCACTGAGAAAATTACCAGCCAGATTTGTAGTGCTTTTACTGTTTCTGCATTCACTTGATATGTTTATCCCGGTGAGATTTTTACCCTGTCTTGCACTTAATTATTTTGTATGGTTTGCTTGATTTTAATCTGTATGTGTTCATGTCATTCTTCTATTCTATTTATTATTATATCTGTTCATCAGTGTATTTATTTCCTCAATTTTTATTTATTTCGAGAGTTAATATTTGAGAAATGTGTCTGACTTTCTGCACATTGTAAATTACACAAAAGCACATTCCAGTTTTATGAATTCAAAGTGAAAATCTACCAAAATGATTAAGCATTCATTTTGCTTTGTTTATTGGAAACTGAATGTATGTTAAGACAAAGTGAACACTGAGATTAAAAAAAAAAAAAAAAGGAGAAAAGAATGCAATGCAACTGTACTATACCGGTTTCTTCTTAACCAATAACAGCTGAATGCAACCAGGAAGTGACACTGAGCAAAAATAAAACATCATTCGGTGAACTGAATGTCACATTCTGCTTTGCATAGGGTGCCACAAAGTAGAGTGCAACACAAATGAGAAATCCACTTTGTCAAGATGTCTTTTTTTAAATATAAATATTAAACTGCCTTCTGTGCACACACTTTGAAGTGTGCATATAGTATGTGCCTAAATGTATATGAATCCATAAAGATATACAAGTACTATGTTTTGTGGTAGGACAGTATTATGTGGATTGTGTATTATACAGTACAATTATTTTCATAGGAGGAAATGTACCTGATGACTGTTTGAATACCGTTGTCTCAGTAGCTGTAATCTCAGAGTCAGGTTTTGAAATATCACGACTGAGATTGAAAAGTCCGGTGTTTATTTTAACTTTTGCTGGCATGGAGAGGGGAAAAAAGGACGAAAAAGAACACCCCTTTTTAATCTTAAACTGCTTACAAGCCTTAACATTTCAAGCAGTCTTACAGTTTCGATATTCTTGTAATGCTTGGAGCAGATTTGAATAGTAGCTATTATAACCCAGAACTGACTACCCGACAACTCATACTTCAGTTTGAATCATAAAGTTGAAAAAAGGAAAGTATGAAGAAAAAAGAAAAATGGAGTGAAATCATAGACAAGTGATATTTGTTGGCTGATCAGTTGTTTGTTTGCATCAGTTGCACTTTTGTATTTTTTAATTACTTTGCATTTTTTGTTCACCACACTGCCCTTGACTTCAACAGCAACAAAAAAGAGCAGGTGGGAAGCTGCAGTCGCATCAACGTACAAAATAATATGCGTTAAGCACGAGACGAAAGCGACACACTGATTCATTTGAGCAATATGTTGGTTGTTTTTTAGCTCTGCTAAAAGAAGTCAAAGACATGGGACATTTCAAAAAAGGAAAAAATGTAACAGCAAAAGAGCCAAAATCCAGAAAAATTAGACCATATTTTATCCAAATACTCAGTGTTTTAAAGAATTTTAATCTTCTGACAATTTGAATCACATTCTTTAAAACTAACAATCCTTTATTATTATTATTAATTTGTTATGTTTAATTCCTATACCACGCATTGTTTGCTCAGGAAGTTTTGTGAATAATATTTATTTTTCCCTGTTAGTATTTGATGTTTTGTATTGTGAAATGCTTTTTTGTGGAACAATATTAGTATGATATGAAATTGTAATGTATTTTCCTTTCTTTAACATTATAATGTAATGCTTTTTTCAGTTGAAGTAGTTTGTAAATTGAAACTTCCTATTACTTTTACTATTTCATAATAAACAGATATGCGCTGTGTTGTACAGTTTGTGTATGGTAGAAATAAACTTTTCAAACGGTTGTGTAGTTTCTCGCAGTCAAGGGGGGTCAACTGAGCGAAAACGTCATTAAGTTTTCTAATGCATTAGTACCACCTCGTGGTTATTATTGTGTATTACATTTAGACAACTGGGAGTGGTCTTGGAGTCACTGCACTGAGACAGCAGCTGGGTAACAAATCAGTTACAAAGAGGTGTTCTGGTGACCCACATGCTGCCTGTGTAATTTCAAATGCTCAGATTCCAGCAGTGTGCAACAAAGCCATTAATGTATTCAGCTTTGGCCTGCAATTTAGGTTTAATTTCTTCCTCGGTTGATCTGCCAGTTATCCCCTGATTAATTGATTAATGCTTTGATCCATAAAATGTCTGAATATTAAAACAAACAAACAAAAAAATGTGTTTCACAATTCGCTAAAGCCCAAAGATATTTTTGTTATCACACAAGACTTACTACTGGGAATTAGTGTTAGGTGATTTTCTGTTGTAAAATAATAGATTTGCACACCTTTTTTTTTTTTTTTTTTTTTTTTTTATCAAAATGGCTATGATAGCTGATGGAATTTCTGTCAATCCAAAATAGAGCCCAAATTGTCATCTTCGCTTTGCTTTTTTACTCCAACCGACAGTTGGAGTAAAACTCAGTTGGACACTCAAAGTTTCCTCATGTACTGTCAGAAATCACAAAGAGAAGCAGCAAATCCTGACATTTAACAATGTGGAACCAACAAATGTTTAGTAATTTAGCTCGAAACAAGGCCGAAACAGTTATTTGATAATCAAGATAGTTGCTGATTAATTTTCTTTCTAATCAATTAATTGATTCATGTTTGCAGCTCTACTGTCAATCAAATAATTAATTAAGCCAAGTAACATGACCAACTGAAGTGTTAATAACGTAAAACCTGAAAAAATAACTCAGTAAAAGCATTCAATAACAAGTATGTATCAAAAAAGGCAAGCTACAGTTTATCTCAGGAAAGCATCACGTCACTTATTATGAAATGTCAAAGGTCTCCTTGGGTATAAACGATCCTCACAGTATCCTATACAACTCACTCAGCCCAATCTCAACACTAATAAAACCACAAACCTTCAAACTGAGGTACGGTTTGCAGTCAGACCAGCTACAGGAGCAGCCTTTGTAATACATTTCCTAATCCTGCCTCTAGAATCAGCAGTGATGCAGCTGTGATAATGGAAAAATGGCTGCCAGAGCATTCAGATCTCTTCTGTATTCACCGACTTTTCTTCAACTGAAAAATGAGTCCGTATATGCAGCGCTGAAACAAGAGCAGCATATCACCTAGTTTATACACCAAATTCAGACTGCGGTGCATTCGAAGTATGAGAATGTTGGCGACCACATATGTAAATTTGCCACATTGGGCCTATACTTCCTGTTTATGTTGTGTGAAGACTTCGAGGGTCGGTGGGGTGCAGATTTGTGCAGAAGCTGCTCTACAAAAAAAAAAAAGTTTATATTTATCTAGTGAAACTGCTGTGAAATATTTAGTTTGATGGAATAAGGGGGCGAGACCAAATCCAGGACCCTGCTTTTGTATGATGCATCAATGCATTGATTTTTAAAAATGAATTATTTTAATATTTTAGGCCTAGAGGGCATGTCCTCATTGAGTTTTGAGTTTAGGGAAGTTCCTGCACACAATTTGATTTTAAGGTTACCATCTACATATCTACATATGTGGATAAGGTGAAAAAATTAAAATAATCATGAATTTTATGGCCTGTTCCTGGTGGAGGGTCCTCAGAGGGTGTGTAGCCCTTGTCCTGAAAACCTGGCTGCAGCCTTGGTTTCATGTACCACATATTAATTATGATGGTTATGATGCCCATTATGAGCATGCATGACACAACTAATGAAGAGATGAGAGGGTGCAGTGTGAAATTACTGAAACCTTGAACGAACCTACATTCTGTAACTTAACTGTGTGCTTTCTGCTCATGTAAACAGAGCTCTATATCCCGCTGCTGTGGAGTCACACCGCCAAGGAACTAAACAAACTCTTAACGGACCCCTCACACTGCAAAATCATTCAATATTGTTCCAACAAACAACAACATGACTTCTGTACAGAATATTATTGTATTTAAAGAAAAAGTGTAGTAGACATTGAGTTTTCATCAGCTTTTAACTTAATAACAGCTCAATGACAATGAAACAGGATAAATGCTGCATTGGTTTGAAGGTTTTCTTGAAGGGATGTCCGAGTTCTGATCCATATCCTCATCTAGAGGTGAGGTGAAGCGGATCCCTGAAACCTCAGCTTGACCTCAGCTATGATTGCTGACCACCACAACTTCCTCATTAAACCTGGTGATCATCCTTTGCCACAAACCAGCTGCAGGCTAAATTTAGGCCTTTCCTTAAAGGGAACTGCGAGGTTACAATGTGGGTGAAGCTGCCCATGATCTTTCAATTTTGTACTCTCTTGTTAAATGAAATTAGAATGAGCAGGCCCATGATAGTGCAGCCATATTATTCTGACCTTTTTTTTGTCTTTACACTCTATGTTTTATGTTCTATGTCAACATTTACCTGGAGATAGATTGACAAACTTTGTGACCTTTTAACTTTAAATGCCAGAGTGGAGAAATGTTGACACTACGCTGTTTCCTGTGGTACTTTACAAATCACAAGTATTTACATGCTCATTTCCAACCTGACAACAACATTCTTACTCTCACGTGGATGAAATGTTGCCTGTACTGCAGTCCAGGACTTCATTAGAAATAATTGAACAAAATAATAAAATAATGACTACACCTGACTATAACATATATAAAAAAGTATAAAACATGTACCCAAGTAAAAAGGCCCCTGGGTAGAATCCTGGGTAGAAATGATAAACGATGATAAAAAATTATGTACAGTTTCGGGCTACTTGTACTTCACTAGTATTTATATTGTCTTTCTATTTTACTTTGTATATTGTATTTGCCAAAATTCAAGTATTCATAATTCAATACAATTTCTTTGATAACGTTATAAAGCACCCTTAAAAAAAAGCCAAATCCTTTTATCATAAATCATGCAAAAAAACTAAAAAATGCACTTAGTCGGAAGACTTTAATAATTGGAAAAATGCTAAATATGTGCAAATAGAAGCATACACAACATGAACATACATTGGTAAAAGACGCATATTTGAAAACAATAAACTGCACTCAATTACAACATCAGGCCTCTTGTAATTCATTTGGTGTTTGTCTTTTCTTTTATTTAAATTCCCTTATATTCCTCGGCTAAATACATTTTCTCTCATAATAGTTCATTTCATTATTTAAAATATTTTTTCTGAATTTAGATAGATGGATGGAGGGAGAGAGAGAGAGAGAGAGAGAGAGAGAGAGAGAGAGAGAGGGAGAGGGAGAGAGCGACAGCGCTCCCCGCGCGGCTCTCCCCTGGCTTTTAAATCACGTGACCTGTGTTTACATCCTCTCCTCGGCTGTCTTCTTCACTTGGACACGGCGGCCCTACTTCACCTTCTCTAGCTACTAGTTAGTCAGCCTGGTTAACTAGCCGAGATTTAACCCCTTACAGGCGGCTCCTGGCGCCTGGAAGTCACCGTCGCGCAGCGCGTCCAGCCAGCCGGAGGCAGAGAGTTCACATTGTGAGTATGTCTTCTCTTCGGTCTTGCTGGCGTCTCCGCGGAGTAAGCAGCTTGCTTGATTGGCGTCGGGAAGTACGACACGCTCGGCCGGCCGCGCTGCGTGTTTGCTCGCCGTGTAGCGGCAGGATAAACAGGCGAGCTTACCTAACCCGCTTTGTTCCCGTTTGACGATGGCGCACTCGGGCCCACGCAGGCTAACGTTAGCCGCGGTGCCCCGCAACTCCGACGGCGACGCTGTACGTCGGCTCGAGCTCTGGATTTAGCTAAAACCCCTCGTCTCGCTCGTCGTTGGGTCTCATAACAGTTCATCCATCTTGGCGCACATCGCTCTCTTTTTTGCCGTGACGTGCGCTCGTGCAGGTTTGAGGAGACTTCCCTGTCATAAAACATGTTTGCCTCTTGATCAGGCGGAAGAGGACTTTAGTGCTCTGGTTGTTTATTTCTGGGTTTGACTGCAACACTTCGTGATGGGGGCTGATATTTCGGCCTCGTCTTAGTATATCGGTTGAGCTGCTCGCTGCTAAAGATTGAGGTTAATCGCACCGCAGCGAGCTGGACGACAAGTGAGAGCAAAGCTGGATGAACACACACACGCACGGAGCCTCTGTTATTATCTGTAGGCTTGTTCAGTGAATGTTTGATGCGGCGTTTGTTTTTGTCGGGTTTGTGGTTTCAGGCATTATGAAAAACGTTGTTGTTGTTTTTGCTCAATCGTCACACGCAGTGCGAAGAAAGTGTTCCGCCCGCTGATTGGCTGACAGGGTTCCGTTTTGTTTGGCAACTGCACCACGTGACCAGGCGAAGCACTGATTGGCTCGACCAGGCGTCAGTTGTGGAGACTGAGGAACGTCTGTGAGCGCCTCCATGGCTGTAGTCAAAACACCTGATACACAAGAACCAGCACATGTCAAAAAAGTAGAATATCAGTTCATTTTTTTTTAGTTTGATTTAAAATCTTGAATAAATGCTATTGGTGAGTAGACACTCACCTTTAAGGTCACTTAGTGCTTTCACACCAACACGGATCTGTGATGGTTCTGGTTCCTGCACATACTTTTGAACCGGCCAGAGCCTTGACACTAAGAACTTTTTAGCCTCGGAATCCGAAAGGTTGGTTCGCACGGGAACCAAAAAATAGCTAGTTCTTCCTTGCGTACCATGCCATCTCTGGTGGCGTTTCAGTGATGTCTTCGGTGGGCATATCTTATTATCAGGAAGGAGAGATAAACAAGTGTTGGTTGCCACCGTCCATTAAACAAAAACAAGATGAGAGACAAACAAAGATGGATGAGACCAAATCTATATTTAGTTTCAGGAGAAACTCGAATATAGCTCCCCAAAACAAAACTGTATACGGTACTGGCAGACGAAAGGCTGAATCCACAAGAACACCAGACTAAATTACAATCATATTTAAAATATGCGTTGCGCATTAAATAATACCCTCCGATGGTGACATTGGCCTTGGGAATTTGGTACACCTTAGGTGAGTCTGAACGCTAGCTGGTTCACTGGAAAGCACTAAAGTTTTCAGACCTGAGAATGGAACCGGAGCCAAAACGAGAACTGTGTTGGTGTGAAAGCACTAAGTGTGACCTGAAATCTTGTGAGTACAATATTTCAAGAATGCATTGAGGGATTATTGTTAAATTTAGCACAAATCTCAATTTTCACTCAATGGTGGATTGATTAAATTTCGGAGGTCCAAGGTCACTGCAACCTTACAATTTGAAAGCACTATTAACATCTTTCACTGCTTCCTATATCCTTATTTACTTGTGTTTCTTATACAACAATTTGACCCCCATACACTTAACTAGCTGTTTAATCCAGTTTGTGACAAAATATGCACCTAAACCAGCCCTTCTCCTCGAACCACCACTGTACTTTTACCGCTTTGTAGTATTGCGGAGGCATAACTGACGGGAGGCAATTTTTCAAGTTTATTTAAATTTTGATGATAACTGCTTATACAGTTGCAGTGAAATATTCTAATATTTTGAGATTGGTTTTTTTGTTTTGTTTTTACTGGGTAGCTGCTTGTGAATGACCTAACTGCTATTATGTAGTGTAGTTTGTTTTTTTAATCAAAACATTTTGTCAAATGTTATCTTGTTGTTTTTTTTTTTTGCCACATCAACCATTTAAAAAATATAAATCTTGACTCACTAAGATCAAGAAATGAAGCAGATCGTGTCTACTGAGAAACATGTTAGTATTTCTAAACCATCATAATTGCATCTCATAATGACCAGGGCTGCATCAATTATCAAATAATTTACTCCTTATTTTCTTCAGTTTTGTCTATTTAGTGTCAGAAAATGCTAGTAAAGCACCCCAACTATAATTCTCAGGTCCTAAGACTCATTTTCAGCTGACTTGTTTTGTCCTCATTTCAAACCCAATTAGTATCATATATGACCAAAAAAAACAGCAGATACTTACACTTGAAAAGCTGGAAGCGTCAGTTTAAAGAGACCAGCTCTGGCAGAAGAGGCACCTCTGTCAGATGACGACAGCAGTTAACGACACTTAAAGTGCATGGTCTTGCTGACGATCCGTCTGCTGTCATTTTCATTACACGTAAGAAGAAATAAACCTGAAGCATGATACACTTGTTATCGTAAAAACTCAATGGCTAAAAACTAAAAGTTATCTTGAAAGTGACTTGCACACACTTTCAGTGGTTGTAGGCTCAATAGGTGTCACAAATTGAGGGAAATGAACTTTTGTTTAAGATGTTGAAATGGTTTAATTTGAGCCAAAGAAAATTATGCTCATCCCCCAACTGAGTCTTTTTCATCAATACAGAGAGTGATTAAAAGTGTCAATAGAGTTGTGGTAAATTTAAAAAGCCTTGGCTGCCCCTCACAGAATACATTAACACACAGTTGGTTAGTGTTGTTAGCTCCTGCTGTCACATTCTTCGGCTGTTTTTAACACAATCCAGTGGTCAGTGAAAAGAGATGTAAATGCTCTACTTGCCCAGGGATGGAGTCAGAGGAAAAACTGTATTATTACCAAGAATCAAGCAGTTATATCCACTGCTGAGCATGAACATATTCAGAGGTTTGCATGGCTGTCTTTTTAAATGCAGTCTGAGGGTGATAAAGTAGGCAAGTTCATTATGGTTCAGATATGATTCACCACTAACATTACCCAAAACTGTCTGATGTCAATATGAAGACATACCACTGAAATATTATACTAATAAAAATGTGTCAAATGGTCTCTTAGACAGCCTGACTTTCTAACATTGCTATCTTTATAGAGTAACGCAAATATGACTATTATTACAGCGTTGTATTAAGTTACAATACAATGTGTTTTCTGTATTTCATCTCACTCACTGTGGAGAGAAAATCAGTTTCTTTCACTCACTTCTGTACAGAGAGGAATACTCTGGTGTATATAACTTCAATAATAAATTCCCTTTCTCCACTATCATTGTAGCAAAATACAATAGCACCTCTTTGAATTTAGCATTCGATGAGCATGTTTGCCAATATTTCCTTTTTAATCATACATTCAACAAAAACGGTGCTGAATTAATTTCCTGCAAAGCCAAATCTTGTTAATTACACCTTCTCAAGTCCTTTGTATGGTACCTTTATCTGTAGGTGTGGAACAAGAATGCTCACATTCCAGCTGTAGTGAAATGAAACACAACATCTACAAGCTGGCTTCAAGCAATGTAAATTCACAAGCCGGATTTGTATATTCACATGTTGTTGTGAAAGAATGTGAGAAACGTTTATTAAAAATGTACTTGTGGCTGTAGTGGCGTAGTTCTGATGTCTTATTACGACGTCACGATTCTGCACTCTCTCGATGGCTAACGTGTGACATTCTTACATGTGAATTTTATTGATACACATAATTTTCTGCTAATAGCTTACAAATTATATTGCTCTTTTTTTCTTTGCTAACAGAAATGCAAATAAGCTGATAAAAAGTGACACAGTGACCACGAGGGCGATCAGTTTATGTCACACCGTCTGCACACTGCTGCGAGCACTGCCTGACCTTGATCCTGGGTTGCTCGAGGATCTGTTACATGTTTTGTGGTGTTATTACATGGTGCAGTAAATTGTCCCTGGTCATGCAGCCAGTCATTACCTAAGATGGCATCAGTGCACTTTCCATACACAAGGAGATCATCTGAGGACGCCCTGTGTGTGTGTTCACTGTCATTTACAAAGTGGCATTTGTTTCTGTACAGCAGCGTCTTCACACTTACAATACTATTAAACCTAACAGCTCCTTTTTGAATTGTCTTAAATGAGTAGATGAATAATGGGTCCTGTTTCAAGACCTAACATTGGTGTGACTGTACAGCAATATGTAGAAGATCTCGCCTGACCCAGTTTTCAAGATTTTCTTTCAAATATGGGCAACTCAAAAGACTATGCATTACAGAGAGGATAGAAGAAACTAGAATTAAAAAAAATTAGATATGTGCTGTACAGTTACCGGTGGCGAGCGAATCAGTGGTTCTATTTGACTGTAAGAAAGTGGCAAATTACCTCACCAAGCCTCCTCCCACAACAAAGTCACCTCTGAATTTAATCTGTATAAGCTGAGTCAGATGTGGAGATGCTTAGAAGGCAGAAAGAGAATTTGCGACTCGTCTCCCTTGGCTGCATCTCCAGTTCTTCCCATAGAGTCTGTGCCAATGTGGGGTGTTTTAATTGTCAAAACATCTCTAATTTGTTTAAAGTGAAGCTATTACTCTCCTTCTATTTTGAATTGTAAGTCCTTCCATAAAATCAAACATTCTCTGTCCTGATGTGTCTCTTGCGCCAAAACTGTTTATGAGATTCATTTGAAAGTTATAAGGTGTAATGCTGACAAGACAATGGGCCTTCTGGGCATTTGGTGCATTTTGTTCACATGAGGCATTGGATATTGATAAAAATCTTGGTCATTTGACCTTTTTGGGCTTCTTCTGCACATTTGAGCCAAGACAACGCCACACTGGTTTAAAACCCACATTGTTGTCAAAGATGGGATTTCATCTATTAACAGAGGTAAAATACATGTTTTAAGTCTTTCTTCTCTGATGTATTTAATGTCTTTTATGTAGCATAAAAGACACCAAGTTGGCAAAAGCACAGATGCACATCCTTGCAGAGCTCATAAAAACATTAGTTTATCCCCAAGGCGGGTGCCTATGTTTTTTGGTCTGTGTTTTTATATTTATTCACATCTGTGTGAACAGGACACATCAAAAATACAAATTTGGATGAAATTTTCAGGAGAGGTGGGATATTGCCTAAGGATTACATTTTTGTGGTGAAAAATACCTGGATTATAAAGATACTGGAATATTTTTAAGGACTTTTATATAGTATTTTTTTTGTTTCTGTTTTTGTTGTTTTTTTATTCCTCTTTCCACCCTGGTTTTGTCTTCTGTGGCACTTTACAGTTTGCCTTAAACGTGACTAGATCAGAAACAGAAAGAATCCTGTACCTAAACAATCCCCTCAAGTTCAAGTCCCAAACGGGCACTGTACTAGTTGGGTAAAAATTAGATGTGGTATTTGACAACTAATCAGCCAGCAGTCTCATGCGGCAGGAGTAAGTCGGCTAGATTGACTGGTGACCATTTACCAAGCATGATTTTTTGATGTAATCCGATGGAAATGGCAATTTATGAGGATCCCATAGCTGCACAATAGACCAAAAATGTATATTTCTTACTTCTAGGGGGCCCTTATCCCATGGCTATCAGACCATTTAGCTAGAGCACAATATCATCTGTTGCTGTTGTTTTGTGTTTATTACATTCTGAACACTTATTTACTCAGGAAATACATCTTTGTCTTATTAGTATATACTTTCCATACTGCAGTATAATGTACAGTATTACTCATTATACAACTACTATATTTTTATATATAGGTCACTAGCATTGTGTGTGTATATGTATGTGCATTTACTGTATATAGTGACAGACACATATACAGTTAGCTCCAGAAGTATTTGGACAGTGACACGGTTTTAATCATTTTGCTTCTATACACAACCACACTGGATTTGAAATACAACGTTCAAGATTCAATTGAAGTGAGTTTCAGCTTTAATTTAATAAATGTACTGCCATTTTATGCAAAGTACCTCCATTTTCAGGGGCTCAAAGTATTTCGACAACTGACTAACAAGCAGTTTCATGGCCAGGCGTGGGCTGTTCCCTTGTTGCTTCCAGACAAATGAAGTAGATTGAATTAGCATTTGGCAGCTCATTAGGCAATTTAGAAACAATAAATATATCAGAGAGATAGCAAAAAGGAGTGGCCAAATCAACAACTTGGTACATTCCTAAAAAGAAAGAATGCACTGGTGAGCTCAAAAACATCAAAAGGCCTGGAAGACCACTGAACACAACTAAGTTGGATAGTCACAGAATCTTTCCTTGGTGAAGAAAAACTCTTTAACAACATGAATACAAGTCAAGAGAAGGAGGCCTATCATTGTCAAAGTTTACAATCAACAAAAGCCCTCATGAATGTGAATATGGAGGGAGGGGGGTTACAACAAAGTGCAAAACAATGGTAACATTCAAGAAAAGGTGGGCCAGATTAGACTTTGCCAGAAAACATCCACAAAAGTCTCCTTAGTTCTAGATTCAGATATTTTTGGACAAATGAAACAAAAATAAACTTGTATCAGAATAATGGGAAGAGAAAAGTCTGGAGAAGGAAAGGAACAGCTAAAGACCACTTCAGGTCCCGGAATGAATGAGTCCACACCTAGGCCCTGTTCTGTTGAGGATTGTGAGGGGGGGTAGGGTGAGCAGGTTCCTCCTGAAATCCAATGTCATCTCCACAGTCTTGAGCGAATTCAGCTCCAGGTGGTTCTGACCACACCAGATGACCAGTCGGTTCACCTCGTGCCTGTAGGCAGACTCATCACCCTCCTGGATGAGGACGATGACCATTGTGTCATCTGCAAACTTTAAAAGTTTCACAGATGGGTCATTCGAGGTGCAGTCGTTGGTGTAAAGGGAGAAGAGCAGCGGGGAAATAACACACCCCTGGGGGGCGCCAGTGCTGATGGTACAAATGTTGGAGAAGACACTTCACAGCCTCACCTGCTGTCTCCTGTCGGCGAGGAAGTTGTAAATCCACTGACAGGTGGAGGCCGGCACGGTGAGCTGGGAGAGTTTATCTTTCAGGATTCCCGGGATGATGGTGTTAAATGCCAAGCTGAAGTCCACAAACAGGATCTATGCGTAGGTCCCTGGGGAGTCGAGGTGTTGGAGGATGAAGTACAGTCCCATGTTGACTGCATCATCCACCGACCTGTTTGCCCGGTAGTCAAATTGCAGGGGGTCCAGCAGGGGTCCTGTGATGTCCTTCAGGTTATTCAGCACCAGTCTCTCGAAGGATTTCATAACTACAGACGTCAGGGCGACGGGCCTGGAGTCATCCAACCCTGTGATGGTGGGTTTCTTGGGGACTGGGATGATGGTGGAGCGTTTGAGGCAGGAGGGAACCTCACACAGCTCCAGAGATATGTTGAAGATCTGCATGAAGAGCGGGGCCAGCTGGTCAGTGCAGGTTCTCAGGCAGGATGGGGATACACCTTCAGGTCCTGGAGCCTTCCTGATCTTCTGCCTCTGAAAGAGCCAGCACACATCCTCTTCACAGATCCTTGGTGCAGGCAGGGGGCTCAGGTACAGCACAGCCATTGGGTGTTGTGAATGGGGTGGGTGATAGGTGTGAAAACCGGCAGTAGAAGCTGTTCAGTTCCTCTGCCAGTTGTTTGTTCCCTACAGGGTGGGGGGATGGGCTCCTGCAGTTGGTAATGTCCTGCAGGCCTCCCCACACTGAAGCAGGGTCGCTGGCTGAGAATTTGCTCTTCAGCTTCTCAGAGTAGCTCCTCTTAGCTGCTCCGATTTCCCTCGTCAGTGTGTTCCTGGCCTGCTTGTACAGGCCACGGTCCCCACTTCTGTAGGCCTCTTCATTGGCCTGGCGCAGTTTCCGCAGTTTCGTGTCAAACCACGGTTTATTGTTATTGTATGTGCAGAAGGTTTTGGTCTGCACACACAAGTCCTCACAAAAACTGATGTACGATGTCACAGTGTGTCAGTTCGTTGAGATCCATCGCTGCGACTTCAAAGACACTCCAATCGGTGCAGTCAAAGCAGGCCTGTAACCCCAGCTTTGAGTCAGGAGTCCATCTTGTCACTGTCCTCACGACAGGCTTTGCAGATTTCAACTTCTGCCTGTAGGTTGGGATGAGATGGACCATGCAGTGATCGGAGAGCCCCAAGGCAACGCGGGGAACAGAGTGGTAGGAGTCCTTCAGAGCAGTGTAGCAGTGGTCCAAGGTGTTAGCGTCCCTGGTGGGACACTTAATGTGCTGTCTGTACTTGGGAAGTTCTTGGCTGACATTCGCTCTTTTAAAATCCCCCAGTATGATGAGCAGGGAGTCTGGATGTTTTTTCTCCACATCTGTTACCTGGTCAGCCAGGTGTTGAAACGTCTCCGTTACACAGGCATGAGGTGGAATGTAAACACTGACCAGGATAAACGAGGAGAACTCCTGCAGAGAATAAAAAGGTTTACAGTTTATGACACACCGTCTTCCTCGATAGCTCCGTGACTCGGTCCGTTCGGAAAAGCTGGAAGACTGGCAGCTGGAGAGAAGAGTCCGGGATGTGCTCAGTGAGCCAGGTTTCACTGAAGTACAGGGCGGCGGAGTGGTGAAAGTCCGAGTTTTTGGAATTCAGCAGCAGCAGTTCGTCCCTCTCTTTAGCCAGGGAGGGGACATTAGCCAGGTGTATCGCTGGGAGTGCAGTGCGTAGTCCTCGCTGCCTCAGCTTTACGAGCACTCCTGCGCGTTTCCCCCGTCGGCATCTGCGTCTCCTGCCAAATCCGTAAAGAGCTGCTGCGCCTCTGACCATTCATTCATTCATTCATTTTCTACCGCTTATCCCGTTAGGTTACTGAGGACAAAATTGGAGCCAGAAAGACCCACAAACAAGCAGCAATTGAAGGAGGCTGCAGTGAAGGCCTGGCAAAGCATCTCCAGGGAGGAAAATCAGAATTTGATGATGTCCATGGTCTCTATCCAAGAATTAAAACTACGGTTACTTCTACAAATATGTTAGTTCTTCCAAATACTTTTGAAATGTCGAAATCCTGAACGGTAAATGCCATATTTTTGTGAAACCTCTTAAAGTTGAAAGTCTGCACTTCGATCACATGTTGATTATGTCATATCAAATCCATTGTGGTGGTGGTGTATAGAGGCACAGTGATTAAAAACTTGTCATTGTCCAAATACTGGACCTAACTTAACACATTATAATGTAGCCTTGATCATCTTGTGCTTGTACGGTGATAGACACTATTTTTACTGGTCTTTCATAGACCAGTCATGGAAACCATCGCTTTTCAAAGTTTGGACAAAGCAAAATAGCTCGTTCTTAATTTAATTCATACCAGATATTTTACAAGGCATTTGCAGGATAGTCAAAGGTGTAACAAACTATGATGGTTCTTTTCCATGAAGCGTTCCAGTAAGCCATGCTCGTGAGCCAGCATGTTTTACATCCGGGCCCCTGAACCTAAATGAAATGGATGTTATTAATGACAAAAAAAACTGTTGTGAAAAAGGCCTGTGTATATTGAATACACATAAACATTTTGCATAAGGAATGTTTGCAGTGGAGGTGATGTGTCAAGCCTTCCTAAAAAGGCCTATTAATATATAATGGGATTGTTTTTCAAACATTTAACCATTTTAAATATTTATTAATCTTTATATATTGTGTGCAATAATTATTTGAAGGTCTTATACAAAGTTGTTGCCAAACAAACATTTTAGATGTTTTTTTTCCTTAAAGGGAAATTACTGCTACAACCTAATACTTTTGTCATTCTGAAGTGCCACTTTTACAGTTGTTTGCGGTAAATTTTCATCAAAGACAATCCCAGTTGTGTGAAAATATAGTTGTCTTTATTTTTAACAGCATCTTATATCTGCCCTGTACTCACAGATATAAGCAGATTCTGTATTCCCCAGCAGTGCATGTTTCCATAATGTGTTTTTGTGATTTCTCTCAGATCCTTTGCGGCTTGGACATGAGCATTGTCTTAACTGACGTTTGAGGAGTCACAGCAGCAGCAACATTCAGCGAGCCCTTCATGTTCATGCCACTTTGAGGAGGAATCGCTCATCTTGAGAACGAGTTTGGCCCCTGTGTTTCGCTTCTCTTTTGGCCATGGGGGGAGCTGTGAGCGCTGGGGAGGATAACGATGACCTCGTTGATAATCTGAAGGAGGCCCAGTATATTCGTACAGAAAAAGTTGAGCAGGCTTTTCGGGCTATAGACCGTGGGGACTACTATCTGGATGGCTACCGGGACAGTGCCTACAAAGACTTGGCATGGAAGCATGGCAACATACACCTGTCTGCTCCATGTATATACTCTGAGGTGATGGAGGCCCTCAAACTACAGCCAGGACTTTCTTTCCTCAATCTGGGCAGTGGAACCGGCTACTTGAGCACAATGGTTGGCCTTATCGTAGGTAAGAAGTGTAGCATTTCCTCTCAGTTGTGTTTTTTGGTGTGTGGGAAGTGTTGAGCTGTTTTGTAAAAATGTGGTAAGCAAGTTTACTATGAAAGTACAGCTTGTCCCTACAAGTCAGAATCATGGTTAAAAAAATGCAATAATGGTTTATAATGTCTGATCTGATGATTTTACTGATTAATTCAACAGTTTGGTGTAAAAAATGTCAAGGAAATGGTTAAAGATGCCCATTACAATTTCTAGAACGCCAAAAGAGTGTCCTCAAATTACTTACCCACATCCAGTTTACAGTCACTGAAATTAAAAAAAGCAAGTCCTAAAAAATGCTTAAAATAATTACTAATGACTGGATGGATTACTTAAATGATTATTCAAAAGGTGCAAAGAGCAAATTGCTTCAGCTCGACATGATACTGTAATATGAAGAACATGAAGCAATGAAAATATTGTTCTTTTTGTTAATTTTGTCATTGTTTATTCTTCCCCAAGGACCGTTTGGTGTGAACCATGGAGTTGAGCTCCATAAGGATGTGGTTGAATATGCCAGAGATAAACTGGATGATTTCATAAAGAATAGTGACAGCTTCGATAAGTAAGTGCATGGATTAAAAAAATATGCCAGTTCACTTTATTGGTAAGAGTTGGATGAGAAACATGATACTTTGTTTTACAAATCTAGAGCCAGAAGCTGTTAGCTTAACTTTGCATGAAGACTAGCATAAAAACACTGGAAAGCAGCTAACCTGGTTCTGCTGTCCAGTGATTTAAAAAAGAAAAAAAAAAGAAATCTGCTTAGCTAATATATATATTTCTTGTTTATGTCTTGCAAAAACTTTGTTAAAAAAAATCATGAGCTTAAGATAAGTTTGGTAAGCTTTAGCAAAAATCTGATGTAATGTTATATTCTTACACAGGCACCAGTAACACTTTTACCCATCATCCTGTCATTTGGAAATAAAGTACATTTGAATGTCTCTAATTATTGTCATCTAAAGCCACGTCTCAACCAAGCAGTACGGTTCAGTTCAGGTCAGTCCAGCGCACTTGGGAACGGAAAACTCATCACAGGCGTATGTCTCCAGTGGCGACCATATCATTACCTGGTAAGTGCGGTGGCCTTACTGTGCCAGCTGCATAAGGATTGTGACATCATGGACACGCGACACAGTGTATCCCTCTAATAAAGTCAACAAAGAAAGTGTAACACCGAACCTCTGTTTGAGAAAAGGCTGCACTCCGCGAGGAGAAAGACAGCCTACCCAACACAGTGAAGTGACAGTTCTGTTGACCAATGAGCAGACTGCAGTGAGTCTAGCCCCCCGTTTATGGCACGGTTCAGCTCTGGTTGGTACCCCAAGTGAAGAGTTACTACACTGGAATGGTGCAGTTTTCTATTTAAGGGTACAATTTTCAGCTTTACACAGTGGAAACACCGAAAAATGCATACTGTACCAAACTGAACCATATGGCTTGGTGGAATCAGGGCTTAATTTTCATATTTCTGTCACAGCTTATAAATGTGGTGATGAGTCTGTTCAATGTCTGTTTGCTATACTCGTCATTCTTATTTTTTTTTTTTCTCAGGTTTGAGTTTTGTGAACCCGTCTTCCAGGTGGGGAATTGTCTTGAAATCTCAACAGACAGTCACCAATATGACCGCATCTACTGCGGCGCAGGAGTGCAGAAGGACCATGAAAATTATATGAAAGTGCTGCTTAAGATTGGAGGCATTCTGGTGATGCCTATAGAGCATCAGGTAAGTCCTCCAAGCCATCAGAAATGATATAGAATGAACAACACAAAATGGCTTTGACCTACAGGACTGGTTATGCAACTTTCAGATGCATTATTGAAGTGCAGCTTGGTTTGAAGAGCAGTGTATGAGCACACAAAGGACTGTGTGTATACATATTATATATATTGTGTAGGTGTGGAGAGACTGCAGGACATGTACGAGGGCACAAAGAATATTGTGAAAGTTTGTGGAGGAAATGGTTAGCGGGCAGGATGAAAGGGATAAAGATGTTGGCATATGGTCATGGATCTTTAAAAGGAAGTGAGGGAAAGTTCTGCCAAGATCAGACTTTGTGGCCCAAGGTTTGGATTTTTATGCCATGATTTTTTTTTAAAGGTATTTATCATGGTGGAGAGAATAATTCAGGTATCTTTTTCACACCTGAGATATCAGGAGAGCCAAATTGTTCACACTAATGTGAATAATCTTCGACACACACCTCCTCTCTGTCCTTTTGTTGGAGCCTTTGTTAGCACAAAGCCAGCGCTCCCCACGTTTTTAAAAAAAAAAAAAAGAAGTTTTTCTTAAACAGTGGAAAAACAGATCAGCATATAGCCTCTATGAAAAACTTGTTTTGAAGATGTAAAGAGAAAATGTAAATATTAATCTCAGTTGTAGTTCTATTGAATGGAGAAATAAGTGTTATTTAAATGTTATTGTGTTTGAATGAAGTACATTAAAGATGACTGTGGAAAAACAAACGTTTCATCAGGCTTCAGGGCGTTTGCGGTATGTCCTAGCGTTAATTGACCTGGTGTGTGCAACTTGAATGCCCCCCAAAATCCCCCTTCCAAGATACACGGTCTATCACCATGCATGACGAGTCCACAGCCTCACTCATTTAATTGCGTCTTGATCATGCTGTGGACAGGTAATAGCTTGTTATATTCTGAGCAGCCATGATATCTGTCCTCTGCTGAAGGCTAATTTTACTCAGCAACAGACGTTTTGATCATATGCCTGTTAAGGGTGATCAATATTAGGTTTTAGTTTAGAGGATGATTGCCGGCAGAATTAATCGTTACGCTTGATAATTGAATTGGTAATAACTAGTTCTTCTGTTCAAATCTGGGCTGTCTCACAAAAGCAATTTTAAAAGGCAATCTATATTAATACGCTATGCGCTACATTGTTTATGCTATTAGATGTGTGGATTTCATTGTTGAAGGGCTGAGCAGTATACAGGTATATGATACATACTGTTATCATATCATGAGAATATAAAATATATTAACTGGGATTTTTGATATTGTGAAAAGCATTGTCATCTCCTGGTTGGCTACATTTCAGTAATATTATGTAATTTTCTGTTCTACCTGGTCTGATATTTGCTTTTACTTGCTATACTCATTAAATCCACATTACTGATGATTATTTATAAAAAAGCTCATTGGGTTAATATTTTAAATATTTTATTGCCCAGTCCTAGCATGCAAGAAAAGCTTAAAAAGAGAAAAGTAATCATGATATACTAGCGCATTTAAAAAAAAATAGGAATAGAAAAAATGTTCACAAGCAAAAAGTTAAACTCTCATATATTCTATATTCATAAATATTCCTTTGTGGTTTTAATTTAGTTGATTATGGTATTCACAGTTACAATGTAATATTCTAATGTTTTAAAAAGTGCATTTTGAGCTGTTGGCCATAATTATTCAAATTAAAATACTTTATATGTAATGATTATAGAATATAATAAACGCTCACTTTCTAAAAAAAATAAGAAAATTCTATTTTTTTGAGCTGCATTACTACATTTTAGGCCATATTGTGATAATGACCTAAAGAATATATTATTTCAAGGTATTATTTTAAAGCCATTCTACCCAGCCCCTTTTTATTGTATTTGATACAGCAGCGCAGAGTACATGCAGCTGCTTCTTATCCAGCGATGTGGTTTAGATTTCTCTGGGTACACTGTAAATGTGCATCTGCTAAATGTGATGAATAACACCTGAAATTTTGTGAAAGATCATTACATGTTATTGAATAAGAAAAATGTTTGCATATATACACAGAGATAACCATAAATAAAGACAAGAGTTTACCAAAATGTAAAAAAGGTTGTGTTTTGGATACATTAGACTGGTTTATGCCCTTGCTCCCTAATGCTACACAGTATTTCATATTTTATGAGTGTTCAGGTGTTGAGGTCTGGGTCTGTGTGTTTATGCAGCTGACCCAGATAACCAGAACTGGCCAATGCACATGGGAGAGCAAAAACATCTTAGCGGTGTCCTTTGCCCCCTTGGTCCAGCAGAGCGGAGCTGAGGGAGATAAGCCTGACACTGTCCAGCTGCGTAAGTTCCTCAGCTTCTGTCCTCAGCAACAACCTCAGAGTCCCTGTGTGATTATATAAACTGTTCTTGATGTGTACAGCGGGCATTACAAATGTAAAGTGATGTGATGAGACATTTCCTGCAGCAGCATTTGCTTTGACATATGAATCCTGCCCAGCAACCGCTCCAAACAACCAGTTATTTCCTCTCCTTGAAATTGTGAGACAGTTTTTTCTGTTTGGTGGCCTCCCGCCTTCATGCTGACCTAGTTGAAGGACTGGTGCAGTTGTATGGTTTGTTGTAATTTTCCCGGTGCATTGCCCTGAAGGTGACAGATGTCATCTGTCTCTGTCCTCAGCCCCGGTGACTGTCCGCAGCCTTCAGGATCTGTCTCGGATCTACATACGCCGCACCCTCAGAAACCTGGCCAACGAGGACACTCCCGGGAAGGGGATGGTGCAAAGAGTCCAGCAGAAGCACAAACACAGGCGCTGCCGGCGGCAGCGCTCCGACACCTATGTCTTTGTGGGCAACCACCTGATCCCCCAGATGGTGGAGAGCGAGGAGGAGGAGCACCCTGAGGAAGAACAAAAGGAAGTGGAGGAGGAGGAGGAAAGAGACATAGGCGACGTTGAAATCCTCAAGCAAGTGAACGTGTTGAGAGAGCAAATAATGGCTCTACCACTGCCGGAGTCGCTGAAAGCATATTTGCTGTATTACAGAGAGAAGTGACTGCCTCAATCAACTTTCAGTTGTAACGGGTGAAGCGCCTGCTGAAATGCTTTTCTTCACCTTTTTCAGTACAAATGTAGCATTATTTCCATTAAATCTTGATGGCAAAACTGTAATTGAACGAGACGTCATAGATAATATTGGATAATAATGTTACGATTGTCATGAGTTGTTGATTTTTGTGGACATGTTCTTTTGATTTATATTTAAAAGGCAAAAAATGTGTAAAAAATACACCTAACGGACCATTTTCAATTCAGATTTTATCACAATATCAGGATTTCTGCAGGAGTGTGCAGATTAAAAATTGTATGAAAATGACACAAATTTCTTACTATATTTGTTAAAATGTGATCATGCTAAGATGTAGACTGTCAATGACGCCTTTTTTAGGAGCTTTAACTGTCGCCGTCAGGTGACGGCCGACGCTGAAAGAAGCAGCAGACACTGAAAGCCACATCCTCCCAAGTTCAAGAACAAGACTCTTGCATAACCATGAATGGGACATTTATGTCATTACTCTTTTTAATGCTTTGTTTTCTACCTTTATTTTACAAGAGAGCATAAAGAGTAGATCATTTTTCTTCTACAGGGCACCTTTTAGAATAATCTTTCCACAGGGTGCTTGCACGCCTGCGTTTTCTCACTTTTCATATGAGTAGCTGACATCCTACTTAATATGATCAGATTTACTTTCCATTATAAATGCAAATGCTATATTAGATGAATTATTCATGTCAAGAGTTTTAAGATAAGGAAAAAACATGACGGGTGTTTAATGATTACTCACAATTCTAGCTTTTTATGAGGAACCTGGTAATGGGGAGATGTTATGTCACTGATGCATGAATATTCTGTATATGTGTTGGGTGTTCCTGACTTTGCTCGACATGTGATCGGTCACTGGAGGTGATGTCCCAGGTGATCAAGGCTGGTTACGTTTTGAAAGGAAAGAAAACATTTTTAAAGAATATTAGTTAGATGGCTTTGAGAGGAATCTTAAATTCTGTATAGTTACTGTGCTTTTTTTTAAAAAAAAAAAAAAATAATGACAATGCAAATCAAAATCTCTGAGGATTTTGAAGCCTTTTGTATCCTGGACTAAAGAAGTGTCCAGCAAAGCACCTTACTCTGCAGTCCTCAAGGGAGAAAATTGTGCCATTTTCGGGGAAAGGGGGGGCCGTAATTTGTGTTATGGACTGAACTTCTTTTTATAATGTAAATCCTGTTTAATTAACGTACATTTTGCTAGCAGAACTTCCCTGACAGTGCTGGCTTTTAAGTGCCAACATATCCCCATCACACTAGGACTTTTGTGGGTCTGCTGGCACAGTAAATTTACCCAAACAAATGGTATATTTCTACAAAAAACATTCCACACAGAGAAAAAAAGAAAAAGAAAACAGCACATCACTGAGAGATGTCACACATTTTTTTTTTTTCTTCCTCCGTTTTTCGGTCATTGACTTTGAAGTTTCCTTCGTCTTACTTTGAATGCATAATTTAGTATTCCAAAAGCTGAGTTGAATGTTGTTGATATAAATTCTATTCAATATAATGGTGATATATATATATGTATTGTTATCAAATGATTCTGCATACGGTTTAATTTGCATTTGGTTTGTTGTAGCACCCTCTTGATGTACTGTATCTTGACACTGGGAACTCTGTAGAGCAAAACTCCACTGCTGTCTGTTAAATAGATAAAATATAGTAGTGCTGTACGTCTTCATTTTGTTCTGGTGTATAGACAAATATTTTGGTTTTTTTAAATGGGGGTGATTATTCTATTAGTATTTTTGTGTGTGGAGAGGTTCCTTTTTTTTTTTTTCTCGTAAAAAAAAAAAACATCAGAAAGCTTTGCAAGTAAGCAATAATGGAACAATTTATCATCTTTATAATTATCAGTAACAACATGGTTCCATTTGAGTTGCCACATATCCATTAAAACTCACACGACCAATTATAGGCAGGCAATGGTTTATATACCATTATCTAAAATGTAATTGCTGATTAGAGAGCACATTAAGTATTGAAAGCAGGGGACCTACAGCCTCGACTCTCAGGTCGTGCCTCGCACCAAAGTTAATGGGACTGCTCTGATTACGCTTAATGTGGACTAGAGTCCACCGCAAAAATGACACCTTGCAAAGACCGAGTCATGAACAATCCAGTGCTTTTATATCAAGTTCATTTGTCAAGAGCCAAAACACTTCTGTTTCTGCTTCTCCAGCCTAGGTTGATTTCAAACTGTGTGCGGTTCCTTTTGAAAATGTGTTGTTTCTCCGTAAATGTTTGGCACAAAATAAAGGTTACAATCACATTATGTCTCTTCTAATCATTTCACTTTCACATCAATCACTGCGTCTGTCTGGCGTCGGGGAGCAGTCAGATGAATCGTGTTTTCCAGTAGGTGATTAAACAGGAGCCAAAGTTCTACAGTCATTCTTGCAACGCTCATGATGACCTTTTGTGTGTTACGACACAGAATTCATAACAGTTTCCTGCCGTGTGAGTTTGGAGAACAAATAAACTGGTTAACTTGTGTTAACTTACTCATCTGACTACCAGAGAGAGTACACAGGCTGCTACCTACAGTTAAATCTCTGAAGTGTACACGTTACATAATTACAGTTTAATAGTTGTGATTTCTAACAGGCTGAGTCAACAAAAAAACAGACCTTAATGTGTAAAATCAGATGTTATTTTTCCTTGTACAAAAAAAAAATGTTTTTTACTAATATTTCAGACGAGGAATTCACTGAAAAGGGGGATGAACTATTCCAGCAGGTTTTGATTGCTGTTGTAAGTAAATTAAGAGAGACATAAATAACTAAACCCTTGGTCAAAATGGAAATAGAGAAAAGATATTGCAGCTTTGAGTGTCTGTGGTCTAATCTCCAGAAACACTGCAATAATGCAACTTAACATCTTATTAGATTCAAGTTTCAACCTCTTGTACTTGTGTTACATTAGTACAACTTAACATAAATGCAAATAAAATGCATTTAAATGTGCTCTTTTGAAAAACCCTTCTTTGTTATAGTTACACTGAAAAAAATCAGCAGTGAAATTTACTTAAAAACTTTTTAAGTTTCACACAGAAGTTCTTAATAAATGTTACACTCGACATTGCCGGAAAAGTGAAATCTACTCGCAGTAAAGAATTGTCCTTGTCGAATATACTTGCTTTTACTGCCAGTTACCTGCCTTTGTCGGTTAAGTTTTATTTACCAATCGATAGTAATTCTTACTCCTAACCAGCCACTAGGGGTCACAAACCAGTGCCTTTCTAGTGCCCGTCTCAGGCTCAGGTAAATGATGCATGAAGAAAATTTCAATAACATCGGAAAAAGGAACACAGACCATCAGTGAGTGTTATAAAAGGTCCTTTTTAATTATTAATTTATTACACATCATATTTGTTAATAAAACCTCTCCAAAAAAATAAAATGAACCTCACTTTCTGGATCCTGTGTTCTAAGTGTATGCAACTGAGCTAATTATAAAGCACAAACGCATCTCTCAGACTTTCTTTGCATAGACCGCACCACCATTAGTTCCCCTCAGACCCTCGTGTCAGTTTAACAAGGCCACACAGCACAGAGCACTTCACTGAACCCATTTCATTTACAATCCTCTAGAGTTCACTTACCCACGGACCCCTGCTTGGATTCAGTTCTGTAAGTGGAAGGTAACGGCACGACTAATCCGGTTAATTGACCTGAACTCTTTTTCTAATATGAGTTTAGTTGCTGCATTTCTAAACAGTTTAATGCAGAGAAAAAGTTTAAAGGGGCATCTCAAATCTGCAGAGGCCACAACGCTACATGTTTTCCCCGCAATTTTTTTTTTTCCTCGCTGTCCATGAGACGTTATCATCATATTTACAGGCTGAAAAGACAGATAGAAAGAAAATTCGCCATAGCTGATTTTATTCATCTGTATTGGTCCATAAAGTCAACGATGACGAGAGCGTGAGGCTACAGTATGAGCCGTCTACCTGCTCGCCTCTAATGCACATCGAAAATAACAAATACCATAATCCCTACAGGCAATCCCTCCAGTAATCGCCGTAATTCATAATTCTTTGAGTTCATTTGGATGTCACTTTTATTTACATAATCAAGTTTTAGGAAAAGTGGGCTAGAAACAGGACGGAAGGTGTTTTTAATCATTTTAAGTGTGCTGCCGTCAGATTAGGGCAGTGTGGATGGTCAACTTGATCATCAAAGAGTCATTCTTCACTCATACAATGAACCACATTGTCATACAAACATTCTATCCAATAATCCAGGGAGTATGTATATTCTGGCCTCAAATTGTGTTGTATTTGAGGATCAAGAGAAGGAAAAGCACATTTTAAAAAGTTTTTGCACATTTTGTGTCCGTCTGGAGCATTTTTGGGGAAAAGTGTCTCAAAGCAGAGATTTTGCATTTAGGTGCACACTTATTGCAAAAATGCCAGAAATCTGAAAGATATCGAGTAAGTCACTCACAAAAGAGATCTTTGATCCCATCACTGTATTCAGCTGTCTTACGGAATGTCACAACTGGAACAATTTGGGGTTCTCCTGTCCACCATTTTAGGCCACGGTCACGACTAAATGCAGCATCCTTTCAGAAAGGTGTCTGGGGAGAGCAGCGCCTGTCAAGTGGTGTACTTGGGTTTAGGAGTCTGTGGATTACATGAGAGGGGGGAAAGAGAAGGGAACCCAGCGGTAGTCGCGGTGCCTTGGCTGTCCACAAACATCGGGTCCAGGCAAGCCACTTTGGCGGCGAAGAAAGCGTGAATACAGTGAAGCACAGCGAAAAGGTTCGAGAACTCCAGCTCCTGAAAATACAGCATCGATACTCATGTTACCTAAAATTAAAGTGTTTTCTACAAGCTTGCTGCTTTGTCATTCTACATAACATGGCTGCATTCAGTATCTACCAGTGAATTACCTTTGCTTCAATAGATTTGGAGTCTTGATTTTGGAACAAAAACTTGATTTTGCTTTTCCCGTCATCAGATGATCCTTTCAGTTGGGAGAACTTGTATCTCCACAGCACAGCCTGAAATGTGAAAATACAGTACAAAGATAATAATGAGTCTATCTTTAAACTAACAAAATACAACCAAAATGATATTTATTTACTGCAATTGAATTAGCATTCCTTCTTGTGTCACTACTTTATGAATAATTCATCTTAAAATCTAAATGGATCCAGCAAAAATTGGGGTGCGTCAGCAGATCGACCAGATAGCAGTCATAGTCAGATACAAGCGTGTTATTCTTGCCATGGGAAAATTTAACAAACCACAGCGATTTCAGCCGAAATAGCAGTGTTTCCTTCAAGGATTCAATTAGTGCTGAACTGAACAAACAAAAGCTATACAGCGAGCCAGAAGATAGTTAGTCTCCAGACTCCGACGCCTCAGGTAGACAGCTGGCGAACGCCGCTCACGTGAATGCACATCTGTTCGACACTGTGCAAATTGTTCCTGCCGCTCTCATAATCACTGCAACACCAATCTGCTTAATTATTGAGTAAGGATTCAGGTTTCCAGCGCCATACATATGAAATGTCACAGATGCAGGTTATACTTCAGGTTGAATCACGAATGGAACGGGAGGCGTCACGTCCTGTCGCATTCGATCAGGTACCCTCTGAAATAAACACACCCTGTGCCAAAGTTAGAATACTGTTGTGCAGCAATACAGGGCTGATATGTAACTAAGTCAATTGAGTTCTTTGATTTTGTATATTACAATGTGACAAAACTAGCGCATCTGTAAAAATCCAATATTATTTTACATATAATTCAACACCGGTAATGGCCATTTTTTAAATTATTACATACATTTAACACTATAAGAAGTTTCTTGTTTTAAGTATTTGATATGTATTTATATATTAGGTGCCCTTGCTTCTGGCCCCCATATCTCTAACATCTCATGCACTAAACAACATTCCCTGACTCCGTATAGCACTGAAATTCTGATTCTCATGCTCTGGTCACATCCGGCACTCATTACTGCAACACCAGTTCACCAGTGCTCCCTGGACCAAATCCACTCGCCACATCACTCCATTCCTCAATCAGCTCCTCTGGCTTCCCCAAAGGATACTTTCTACGGCTTATCTTCAAAGCCTTACATACACTGGTCCCCCTACACCT
>KV751351.1:2569933-2600317 GCA_001698575.1 Mola mola
GCATTCCCACATTCAAACTCAGCACTACGGGGGCCACAGCCTTCAGCTGCTCTGCGCCTAGACTCTGAAAGTCCTTGCCAGCTCACATTTGCAAGCAGGACTCACTCAGGCTGTTTGAATCACAACTCAAATCTCACACATCAGCTTATCCAACATAACTATGACCGAATTTTAAATTAAATGCACTTTTTCCTCTCACAAACACTTTTCTTCAGTGCTGCTGATTTGTGCAGTAATTCAGTGTTTACTTGAGCACTTTACTACTATCAGTATTCATCAGTGTCAAAGTTTACAATAACTGTGATGCAATAATCCACCTTTATTTATATAATGTATAGATCTACAGTATATGTATATAATGTAGACATATACATTATACATGTCAGACATTATTTCAGTTGATGGTGTCTGTTGTGTCTTCTTGTCTTCTGCTCCCTACTTTGCCTTTCTTGTGTTTTATTATTGCACAAATGAATTTGGAGAAATCCAATTTTGTTCTGTTATGCACTCCCTTTTGTATGCTCTGAATGACAAGAAAGCTCATTTTGACTTTGACTTGTTCTACTTACTTATCTAATTTTGTTCTTGATTATATTTTGTTATTTATTATTATTTGAGTTGATATTGTGTTCTTTTGCTTCTTATGTCTTTCTTTTCAAAGCAAGGCTTCGCCTAACTGATTTATTTGGCTCCTGTTTGGAAAAAGTTTGAAAACTGTTTGAACGGAAAACGAATTAGCTGCATTACTGATGCACCTGGGTGGCTTTTTGATTACAAATTTGATTTAAGTTTAATTTAGTAAAGCCACCCATCAAAAAATTTTGAAAGCAGGTCTTTTAAGTACATAAAGTACTTTTCTAGTATGGTATTGCTACTTTTACTGGAATAAACGATCTTAATGCTTCCATCACATCACTAATGCAGTTCACTGTATGGGATCATACAGATGATGAGCTGGGGCTCAACTGAGTGACAAATAGAAATGTTGTGCTATAATGCAATACTGCTATACTTTTCCATTAAATGCATCCATCTTTACTGAGCAGGATCAGAGGCGAGCTTGAGCCAGTCCTTATATCCTGGATAGTTTATCAATCTATACCTGTAGCTAATTAACATAATTAGGGCTGTGCAGTATAAAGGATATACTGTAAATTGTTATTGTGATATGGCAATATGCAAGTATATTATAGGGTATCGTTATACGCACACGTGGCATAGTCTGTGCCATCTTTTCCTGGTTTTAAATGCTGCATTTCAGTAAAACTATGCAATTTTTCGAAACTTTTAGTGTTCTATCTAATATTACCTATAATAAATACCAGCAGCCATCCCATATATTATTGTTGCAGTACTTGTATCAGAGTGTATCGTCAAAAATAATGTGAAATTAAATTTTTGTTGCCCAGTCCTAGGATTGATGGAGAACATTTGTGGAGAAATATTGTGATATATATTGAGTATTGTGCTATAGCCTAAAAAAAACAAACATCCGTAAATCTCTCAGCTGTCAGAAGAAAACATATATGGATGCCCCCCCCGAAAAAAGTCCCAGCCAGCTAAACCCAGGCTGAGTCCCGTAAAAAATACATATTGACAATAGTATACACTAAGTGCTGAGAAGAGGTGTGCTTGTCAAAGTCACTCGATATTCTTGCTTTCGTGTGACAGTGGCAGTCAATTTACTGCTGTACTATGTGAGACAGAGAATCACTGAAGAAGCTCTCTGAACACCATGGCAGACAAAATGACTTTACAAATGAAAAACTGCCCATTCCTGGAAACACACCACAAAGACACCAAAAAAATTAATCAGACAGTTTAAGAAAAGCATTCAAAAAAGAAACATTTAGACTGATCCCGATCTTGTGCACGGCAGCATTCTCTGCAGGGAGAAGCTTGGAGGCAGAACTAGAGCTTAGCTACGATTGTGTTCTATACTTTATAGAGTCATGTGGATTCTTGAGCCTGCAGATGACTGCTGAACTTGTCATGCAAAGTCATGTTTGTGTTGTTTCTGATTAATTCTAACATGGTTTTGAAATTTGGCAGATTTAATTACAATTACAAGTAATCCCACTAAGTGTACTGTCTGCAACTGCAGTGAATATGGATTATGTTTTTTTGCATTTCTTTCTGTAAATAACACCCTGGCCATTTTAGCATCCTTGGCATTGTAGGAAAAGGGGCCAAAAACTACGAGAACAAAACTGCAACACTCGTGTCCTAGTTATTCTCATAATGTGCACCAGTGGAGGAGTCTGCATGGCTCTCTGAGTTGGAGGCAGGCAGGAGTGGGATGTCTGAGCTGGGGTGAAGCAGCCGTCAAAACAAATGTGCTCAAACTCCCGAAATGCACACGCTGCAGAATAAGTTAGTGGCACGGATAAAGAGAGGAAGGGAGTTTAAGGATTATGTTTCATCAGACTGTTTAACACAGTTATCTGTATTCTCCTGCAGAAAGGATCTATTTTTCCTTATTTTTTTATTGGCGATAAAGGAAAGCCCCACACCCACCTTTGAAGCTGCGTCAAAGCACACGAAGCCCATGCTGAAGTCAACTGTCAGTCCCATGAGGTGGCTCTCCATGATGCAGGCATATGTTTTACACTGCAGAATTGGAGAAAAAGGTATTAAACATGAGAGATTCACTAGAATGACAGAAAAGCCACTTTTCGCACCACCTAAAACGTCATACAAGCATGAACAATCTCTGTGCTAAAACGACTGAGCTGGAACCAAGAGCTAGATTAAAACTATTGCGATTCCCCGCACGTTGCTTGGTGTTCAGGTGCAGACCTGTATCCTCTCCACCTCCAGGAAAGTGGCCATCTGAAAAGCCTTTTCCCAGGTCAGCAGCTCAAAATCCAGTTCCACACTGAAGAACATGTCCTCCCCTGTCTCTGTCTGGATGCTGAAGCAGTGCTTCCTCTTGTCCAGGAGATCATTATCCTAGATAGGACAGTATAGCTGCTGATCAGGTGAAGATGATCAGAGAGCAAAGCAACAGCACTGCCGTTTCCTTAGGCTGTTTACACTAACAAAAGGGTAAATACTGTAGACTGTAGCTTGATGAGTGCATAAATACATCCTCAGTGCTTACATCATAGGGAATTATATACTGTATATGCATCTGTTTCTCACTAATGTATCCTATCATATTATGCAACACAGTATCAGCTGTGGAAGTTGAGGTCAGCGTATGTATTTAATTCAGTGTGGGAATCCATATGAATTCATCTGCTATAATGAGTTTGGAGACATGAATTCAAAATAAATTCTCACAATCATTTTCCAAGTGACCTCAAGCATGCAGAGAATGAACAATCTGAACCTTGAGGGTCTCAGTGGGTTTTAGGCTCAACCCGTACAAATAAATCCATAAGTTATAGAGTCAGTGGTAAGTGCATTCCTCTGTGTTCTGATTTGTATTCTCTCGGAGTGTTCAGTGGAGGGGTTCACTAAAGCTTTGAGAAATGAAGTAGAGAAGGCTGCCTTACCTTTAAAATCTTGCACATTATCTCATACACAGTAAAGCTTTTCTCTGCTCTGGTCCAGTCCCATGTCGTCACCTGAAAACACACATTTGATTTATTCCTGTTAGCTCTATTAAAGCGAAAGAACTGTGCATAGAAGGCAAACTAAACTAAAACATGTTTGGGTTTTTTTTTTACATGCTTTTGATTCTCAATTCACACAAAATTACAATCAATCTCAATTCATTTTGCATTGATAACATTAACACATGTATTGCCTGAAATTTGCAATTATTTTTTAAACTATTGTTTCTCAATTTCACACAGAGGGAACGTTGTGAATTCATGCTGATGAAATGTGATTTTGTCAGCAGAAATGAAATTTAGCTGGCAGCTGTCAGTGTAAGTGTAACAAGGTCAATTATGCAGCATTATTAAAAAACACAAAATCTGTATAGAATTGAATATAACCTGACGTTAGGTCTCCACGTCATGCAGAACCTTTAATTTGTGTACGAGCTGACTACTGGAGGACTGTTCATGTTCGCCTGTTGTCACGAAATAAACAGAAAATGCTTCTGAAGAGTTTCTAGTCTGGTCCATTTCATTAACGAAAAACAACGCAGAAAAGACTTGCCACCACCACTTACATACATTTTGCTCATGCCAACACTAAAACTCTGTGTAAACCACATGTAAATTCACGCCTTGCAAAGCAGAGCTAAAGTTGTAGTATTGAAATATGTTATGTTTGTATTTTCAAAAACTATAATTTACTTTTGACGGACAAAAAACTACAGAAAACATCCCTGACTGGAGTTGAAGCGTGCAACTTGCCTAAACCAAATAAAGAGCATCAATTATTACTCGAAGATATTATGATTGTAATATGATGCTATAACCTGTTGAAAGATTAGCACCCCGCTAGCTTCCACACTAATGCAGCTACCCTGTAAGCCGTGAATGTATCACGACAATCTGGATATGATGAGAGTGCAAAGCCTTGCTTCCAATTTTTGCCCAGTGGTCACTTAAGGTGTTGCAGCTAAAACTTCCGCTGTCACCCAAAAAGCCACACCATAGTCCACCATTACAATTAAGACATCAGTAAAACTGTTTCCCTGACACCTCCAACTGCAAACACGGTCAATTAATGCTCTTTCTGCAACAGATTTTTTCATTCATGGAGGCCTTATATTTATAAAGCATTCGTCATCATTTCAATGTAACTTGCCGGCAGGGCCAAACATTAAGCTACTGTGCACCATGAGTGGGCTACATAACCAGGAGGTAATCCCAAGGGCTTTGTATCTCTTTGCATTTAGTATTAAATTCTCCTTTACACATCTATGCAGTAAACCCTCAATACATTAACTAATGAAATTATTTCTTTTGAAGGTAAGCAGGTGCTAGTTTACTACCCTATGCAGGTATATAACTGCAAACATCTAAAATGAAGCAGATATATTTTAGAACATTTGATTACTTGGGCTCTTGGTTGTGGAAAGGTTATGAAAAACTAAGGATATTCACCACAATCCATACTCTTTAGACAACCCTCTGAATATCACTCCCATGCAGCTCGCTATGTGGATAAACCTGAAGCTCTGTAGCTACTGTCAGTTTCTGGGTACAGCTGCCAAGCTATGATTGAAAAACGACTCATCAGATCAAAAGAATGGTCATTAATTAATGAATAACTACTGGGGGAAGATTTCTCATAGGTAACTCATCTTCAGGGAAACTTATCACAACATGTGAACACGCAGTCTGCTATATTCCACCATCCACGCACATTAGCTCAGCATATTCACAATGAGCAGGCAATTTAAGTTATCTATCAACCTTTTTTCACATCTCCAGTATCGTCGACAGCGCTTCCTCTCATCATAATCACATAAACGGCTGGGAGAATGTAAACACATTTAATGATCTTCATCAATCAAGTGGGGGATCGATGCAGCGCAGATGATTGAGGGAAGGTCTTGCTTTCTAACAGGAAAGCAGCTTCTCTCTCAACAATACGTTAGTTTGGAGTTGAGTGAAACCAGTTCAAACACAAACGTTCTGTGGCTCCATGAAACAAAAGAGGACCAAGCGAGAACTTACAGGAGGCGCTGAAAACTTGAAAAGCGAGGATCCCCTCAAAGCGAGGAACTTTGGTGAGTACATTCGGTCCTGACCGGAGTCCTGCTCCTTCTCATCAACCCAGCCCATGTAGATAATCTGCCCGTAAAAAAGAAAGGAAAGGGTGAAGGATGTGGGGAGTAATGAACAGGATCATATGCAAAAGTATGGATACAAATTGTGGAATCAAAAAAAAAGAAAATGTATATCTCAATTTCATAATAATATTCTAAAAATTTAAACTGAAAACCTATTCCCAGCCTTTCACTAATAGCATTTTATGAATCTTATGAACATATTCTGCCAAGTTACATCAGTACTGATACAGAGCAAAAATTGGAGTGTTGAAATTTTGGGGTTAAAATTTTCTGAACTGATTTCATTTCCAATGTGTATTTTTTTTTTTTAACATTCTGATTTAAATGGTTTTCAGTGCCAGAGTTGATTCCTCCATCGTTACAGTAACTCCACTATGGTGTAAATATACATTTCAGTTGGAGACACTGTGAAACAACCAACCTAAGCTCATACAATGTTGATGATGAGACACTGTAGATTGTACCTCCACCTTTGCAATGTTTTAGTTTACTAGAAATACACAATAAATATCTCTGTTGAGCGCGTTGAATTAGGAACACTGGCACAGTGTAAAATGCTTAACTAAAAACTTAAGTAAAGCCGAAAGAGGAAGAAGAAGATTTTGAAAGTGTTCATTCTGTTGATTCAAGACTGGACTTCCTGCGTAAGAAGCAACCTGATCTACACCTAAATTATTGATAATAAAGTCATGAGTGCCAGCATCAATAAAACTGATACCTACACTAAACTTTTCTTCATGCTTAAGTATAAAATAAAGATGAAAAGATTTTTAATTTGTAATTCCATAAAATCTTAAATATTGGTACATTCCAAACATTTAAAAAAAAAAATAAGTATTGGTAGCAGTACAATACTATTATACCTATAATACAGTTAAATTATACCAAGGATAGATTTAGTATCAGCTTTCCGTACTTTCACTTCACTTGTTTCATTTGCTCAGTTAGAGAATCGAACCAGGTTCTCGGTGGCTTTAAAGATTAATGCGCAGATTTGCCAGTTCTGGACATGTTCAGCAGATCCAATAATTGACAAATCACGCGATCCACTATAGAAACTACAGACAAATCTAGGAATAGTTTGCATCACTTTCCACAATGATCAAAAATCCACTGAGATATTTTAGGGTAATGGTATAAATATATGGGAAAATCTTCCTGTGTCATTGTATCATCATATTATCAAGCACTATAGGGCAAAGGTACAAAGTTAAGTATTCAGCAGAAAAATAGAGCAACAACAGAAAAGTTAAGTTAAGCTCCTACTTCAAATGTTCTGAGACAAAGTTTCAGACATCAAGTGTATCTCAACGTCAGAACTCATTAAAGTTAGGGTGATTGCAACCCATGTAAAATGTTTTCTTACTTTTCTCTTTGGGTTTTTCCTTCTTTCTTTTTATCTTTCTGTCTTCTTCCTTCCTTCCTTCCTTTCTCCTTTCGAAACATGGCAAAACAAGCCACTGAAAGATTTGGGACATGCAGTCGTGTCTCATGCCATCTTGTTTTTCTGTTTTGTCTTTTTTTTTAATGTACTGTCTAGTGAATTCACACATTTTCTGGTAAGGCAGAAACCAGAATAAAAATGATTCAAAAAGACAGAAAAATGAAACGGGGGGCCTCGCTGTTGCGTTTGCGCTCCATGTTTAAACTGAAACATGACGCTGCGATTTCACCGACTGCAGCCACTTTAAGCTGCTTTCTGATTATTTTTCCGTGGATGGATTTTAATGATGCAAACACTCTCCTCGCCTTGCAATAGCTGGCAAGATAGGACTGTGTCCCTTCTCTGACTGGGCGACCTGGCTAGGTTCGTGTCTGACGTTACAGATAAGGACAGAACACACAAATCAAAGCAAAAGGAAATCAAGCAGGAGGAGCTATTTGCTCTCCTGCTGCCTGGAGAAACGTCTTACCTGCTGATTAACTGGGAAATTTCGGTTAATCTTCTTCACCTGTTAAAAGTTAACAAGAACATCAATAACTCGTTAAAATGTCTCCTGTCAACAAGAGGCTGGCAATTACTGAGAGAATTCAAAGTATCTGCGTGACCCCACAGGGACTTGGAATCACGATGTGAAAAATAAACTCTGGATCACAGTGTCTCTGCCGACACGTTAACCGCGGTGCTAAGGTAATACAATTGGAGCATTTATTCATTGGATGCAAATTACAACACGAGATAGATAGAGTCATTTCCACAAGGGCCCGAGGCCTTTCCTTAAAAAAATCCATTTAAATGAATCCATTCTCCCTATGATAATAAAAGTGGGTGGAAGCTACTGAGAGAGGCTTTAAATTAAACCATTCTACTTAGATCACAGGTATCACTCTCTCCTAATCCACACTATCCGATCAACAGAACTGTTTCTCAGCAGCCAAACACCAAATTAAGCTGTCCAAACGTGATCCCGTCCTGCTGTAGAGGCGAGAACAAGGCAGCAGAGCTTTTTTTGAAGTTTGGGGAAAGGGAGAAAAAATGTTTTGGTTTTGTTTCCATTTTGTGGAGAGGAAAAAGCCTAATTACCGAGCTAAGGTATGAGCTGGCTGTTGGATATGACCGTGCCTTTGTTCCTATTCAACTGTGGGATTCTGTGCACAGTGTGCAGGTCTAGCCTGCCTCACTAAGAAATCAGGAAAGGCAGAGATGTCCCAGTTCTTCAAAATAAAAAACAGACATCTTTAACTCTTTTAAAAAATACATACAGGAGCCTTTTCACTGGATTTTAATGTTGCCCCGGAGGTAAAGTTCTCCTCCAGCCATTGATTAAACCCTTAAAAAATCATTTCTCTTTTGGAAAATCAGCCTACATATTTAATTCCTACAAATTAATTCATACATCTTTTTTTGGTAGAAAAAATGGCTTTGTTGCCCTAAAATCTAGGTTGTGGGGATTTCTAAATATCCTTCTTTAGTTCTACCCCATATTTTGCTTATTGCGCTGCCCCTCATCTGCTTTTAAACTAGTCTACTATACACTGCACAGCGACAAGTTGTAACACTGGAGTAATTCAGCCATACATATTTGAGCCAGCATTGGTTCTCAGGAGGAAGAGTAAAAGCTATTTGTACCAATCAGTTGTTATATCAGTTATATCAGAATGTTAAGTTTCGTTTCTACAATGTTAAGCTCCACCCCCTGCGAGACATCAGGATTGGTTCCTTTGTTTTTTTACACAGAAGACCCGGGCTACCAGAACTTGTTTTTTGACACTGTCATTGGTAGATTACAGAACAAAGCAGAAATCCTCTAATAAGTGTCAGATAAATGTTTTTTCATTTGTTTACAACCAGCCGTGTGTATTCCTTCTATCATGGCTCAGATTGCTTGACTAACAGTGCAACGCACTACAAACAGCTCTGTGATGACCCATCTCTTCATTAGGTGCTTCATATTCTGGTGTTTGTGCTGAGTATTAGCACTTGTACAGTTAATATAATTTGAAAGGTTTCCTGTTTAATAAGGGAAGGTCATTATTTTTATTTTTCAAAATGTACACCTATGAATATTTAGCTTGGTTTCCACAAAAACATATGCAAATTTAATAAAAGCCCTCAAAGCCTCTCAAATATATTCTCTAACTGTGCAGCTTATTGTTTGTAAGGTCTTAGTGGGCATGATAAATTAATCAATAATAATTACAGGGCGGCACAGTGGTGCAGTGGTTAGCACTGTCGCCTCACAGCAAGAAGGTCCTGGGTTCGATTCTGGGTCAGGACGTTTCTGTGTGGAGTTTGCATGTTCTCCCTGTGTCTGCGTGGGTTTTCTCCGGGTACTCCGGCTTCCTCCCACAGTCCAAAAACATGCAAATCTGGGGGTAGGTTAATTGGTCACTCTAAATTGCCCGTAGGTGTGAATGTGAGTGTGGATGGTTGTTTGTCTCTATATGTCAGCCCTGCGATGAACTGGCGACGCATCCAGGGTGTACCCCGCCTTCGCCCCAAGATGCTGAGATAGGCTCCAGCCCCCCCCGCGACCCCTAACGGGATAAGCGGTAGAAAATGAATGAATGAATGAATGAACTAAACAAGGAAAATAAGAAACCTCAGGAAGAACCACAGAGGAGGGATCCTTCTTCCTGGAACTGACAGACATGCAATAGATGTCTACAACTACTGGACTAAATTTGAATTTAGCTCACTCAGCTTCCGGGATCACTTCACTTTTCATCTAGTGCTACCAGCAGGGCAAAACTTTCATTTGTGCTGTTTTTGATCATGTTCATGATACTAGTGCATCTCAAAAAGTGAAATATTGTGGAAAATCATTATTTTTTTATTGTCTATTTTCCATTATTTATAATAAAAACTCAAATATTTTGAAATCTGTTTTTATACATTTTGTTCAAGCCACCACACACACGATGGAGTTCGTCTGCATTTGTATCAGATCCTCCTGCGGGGAACACAAATGTATTTTTTAGTTCACAGTGAGGGAAGCAATTTTTTTGTTTTGTTTGCTACCTCTTGGTCTCAGTTTTCTGTATCATGGTGAATATAGACAATAGGCGCATGAGTTAAGCTTTTGGAACCAAGTGCAGTCCAGTTCAACGGCTGTTTTGACCTCAGGCCCTCAGAAATGAGGTTGTGACATTACTGTGTCTACTTAATGCCGTGACATTTGCAAAGGGGCAGCATATGATCTACAAAGTGTAAGTGTGTTGCACTGACATCGAAGCCATTATATTATATTATTAGAATTATTATATTCCTGCAGAAGGTGGCTGACAAGTGTTATTGTTCCATACTTACATTGTGCTTGGTGAGACTAGAAATGTTGCTCCCAATTGCCTGAAGCCAGTCTAAACAGTCTTCAGCTGTGGAAAACTGTATGACTCCACTGCAAACTCCATCCACAGCTATGACCTGGAACGCATTTTTCCTGAAAGAATTATTTACACTTTTGAGTCCAGGAACAAATTACAGCACACACAGACACAAACGTTAAAGGGAACCATTAGTTGTCATTTATATCAGTAGGGCAGGAGAAACAACTTGCAAAGACCTATTTGCAGCAGGTATCTTCCTTATCTCTATTGTTTGCTGGTCAAAGTTAGATCATCATAATCAGCAACTCGTTTTTGTTTAATCCCAGCTGGTAAAACTCAGGGCTGACTATTTGAAAATGCCTCCATTCCTCTGGGAATACTCACTTAACACTTCTCATCTGACATCTACCGATTGCGCAAAGCAAAGCGTGGGAGAAAAAAAAAGTTAAAGCTAATTAAAAAAACAAAAACTAAACACTGCCAATCTACTACACGTGTTATGAAATTACCAAAACATGTAAGAAAAAAAAGAATTAAAAAATTGAATAATCATCTCGGTCTTGTTTTGAGCAAAATGATCAAATATATCCTGGCTCAAGCTTCTAAAATTTCTGGAATTGCTACTTTTCTTTGTCATTTCTCACAGTAATTGAAGAGTCTTTTGGTTTTTAACTATTGGACTAGATTAAATAAAGCAATTTGAAGACATCATCTTGGGCTCTGAAAAAATGTGATGAGTAGTTTCACTATTTTTTACAATTGATAGAGTAAATGATTAATTGATTCATTGTGAAAATATTTGGCAGATTATTGATAATATTATAAAACTAAAATAATTGTTAGGTACAGCTGTAGTTCCTCAGTAGTAGCTGTCTCACAGTAGCGACTTAAAACTACCCCTATTCTCTAAAACTAATTTTAGAAAATCCTGGATCCAGACGATGATCCAGAGCACCACCAAAATCTAATTGATTGTTCCTTTGGCCATTTACCACCCTACCACCTGGAAATTTCATTATAATCTCATAATAACTTTTTGAGTAACAAACAAATGAACTAACAAACTCATACTCATACTCAAACTGAAAAACATATCCACCTTGACAGTAATAACATAGCAGGATACTTTAAGGTATTTTGAACAATATACAGGTCAGTATATTGGCAGAGCAATAGCCAACTGCTGTTTTCTACACTCCCTGATGTAGATATTGCCAAATTAGCAGAACAGAGGAGCTACAGCTGACTGAAGTCTACCTGGGCCGCGATCGATGGGGATCAACTAAACTGCACTCAGCAGCCCCCAGAGAGCATGCCTGGCCAACAGACTTGGACCTGACATGGCCTCCAAGACCATTTTAACAACAGGGGATACAAAGACAGCTGCCGTGGGTTTCAATTAAGCATTATGTTAGTCCAGGCAAGCAATGAAGCTTAGCTCACAGGCTGAGCTGAGCAGTTGACCTCAGACCAAGCCTTCTATGTTTCAGCTACCCACTTTTTATCCATCCAACTGGCAAATCTCCCACGGGGCATGTCATTTAAGCTGCTTGGACTTGCCTATTCTTCGTGTTTCCTCTGCAAGCCGATTTTGCAACATAAACTCCAAAATCCAAGCCTATAGGGTCCAGTTAGGCATCATCAGTGGCTAATTCTCCCAAATAGGGGCCCATTTTCCTCTTCTTAATGATACATTTCATTGAGATTCTCCCCTCAGCTGGGCCAGCATCCCACAATATGATGCTGGCTGAAGATCACATGAAGATATGACGATGCACAGGCTGGCTGCAGTGTGGAGCTTGCTGGGAAATACAGTCCCATCTCCATGGGCGTCTATTCATTCCCAATGTGGCTACTGCTGTCAATCTAAGAAGCCAACTCCTGATAGCCAACCTAAATAATTGATCACCAATTGTATTAGTACTTTTACTACTACTATTACTACTAATTAGTACTTTAATAGTTTGATGTCTAGGCATTGCAAGTATAGTAAAAATTAGAAGTGGTAAAATGTGGTTAAACTGCTAATTTAATCAGCGTGGTAAAGTGCTATCCAATGACAAAGCCATGTGCCATCCAGAGCACTGCTCCGTTCGTTCTCTCTGCACATGAGAAGTAACGGCATCATTATCTCCTGTTTCAATGGTCAAGTGAATGGGCCCATGATAATCATCTTCCAAGCAATGTTACATCTGGCCTGAGCTCTCCTCAGTTCTCAACAATGTACTATAGTGATATGACTTCACTGAGTTGGTTCTTTTGATTAACTCACTACTGTAGTTATTTTACCTCTGGCTAGCAATCTATTTAGATCACACAGATAATCCAAACCGCACTGTCATTTAGTATGATTGGTTTTGGACTCAGCAGCTCAGCTAGCTCCCACTGCTGATGCACCCATATAACGATAGGCCAAAGTGGCCAAGCTGCTGCTCTCCCTGACTCAAGCTTTCCACGTTTGAACACGGAGGGGCAGGGAAGTCCCTCTACATGACCATTCCATCATATATGGTATGACTTAACTCAAATGAAATGAAACAGTAATGCTATGGTATCCTTCAGGTTACCAAATCAACTGGCCTCACCATGTAGAGTTTTGTATCACTGTATTTGTTTCCTACTGAAGCTGGAGGCCTGTTTATTATGGCAGGCACGAGGAAGTGCAAGGGTGTGTACTCCCCCATTTAGGTGTTCCATGTATGTGCATGTGCATGACATAACTAACTGCAAATGAGAATTTAAGTTTCTTTGAAAATAATACAATACGCGGTTGTCCTAATCAAATTAATGTCTATATTGTTTGAATAAAGTGTGTTTCACGATGAATTAACAAGGAAATTAAGCTTGCTGGGTTACTTGAGTTTAGAATGTGTATAGTTGTATTTATCACTTTAGTAAGGAATAAGTGTCAGACTAAACATCAAGCGCTCTAGAGGTACAGTGTGGTATCATGGGACAAGATGGGAAGGTTGTTCAGACCTCAGCAGATATCCCTACAACACAATACAGAGAGATATTTTTTTTCAATTAATTTCAACAGTTATTTCTTCATATTGTGTGATAATGATTATATTAGTCCATTTTAAACTAAGATTCTGTGTAAAACGAACCATTATACCATGACAATTTTGTTCATGAATTACCATTCATTCATTAGGAGATGCATTTCTGGACACTTGTCTAATATACAATCTCTTCTTGGTCCCCTCCACTTCTTGAGGTAAATAACCAAATATACCAACATGAGTTACTAACATGATCTCTCTGCAGTTTGAGGCTGAGCAGGTTTCAGAGGGTTCAGAGAGTTTTGCTGTAAACAGATATCTGTTATGACCACAAATGTGGCCCATTAAGAGTCAAAGCATGAGATTGGTGTTTTAATCATGCACAGAGTAGCAAAATGAAAATATCTTTATTGACAGCTTAATGGCTCATTACCGTGTGCATCTGCTCTTTAGAAGGTCTGTCCTAAAGCAGATGCACTGAACTGTTTTGCTTGCAATTGTGTTTAATGATTGTGATTACATTCTGCCTCATTTAAAAGACATCAGCAGTGGTAGATCTTTGTATAGTCCTTGGCAGTCCTTGTCCTGTAGGCCTTGCCCCGAGGCTAAAGAAGGTTTAGTGAGGTGTCTGGGCAAGGCCATGTGTGTGAACACTAGCAGGTCTCTAGGGTTACAGCTGGTTAGGGTTAGGCTTAGGGTAAGGGTTAGGGTTTGGATTTCAGGAACGGAAGGTCATATCAACATGGGACAAAGACAGGCGTGTTCAGTGGCCCCGAATTAGCATAAACACCACCCCCACCCAACGCAGTGGGACCATTGATTCGGGAGATGCTTAGGAAACCTTTTTCCCATTCAACTGAAAGGGAGTAGTGAAAATTTGACCAGAGTGCCAGAGCCAACATTTTTCCCTCAGAAAATGGTTAGGAGCGCATTTCAGTTCATTTGGAGTCTAATGGGGGTACTCTCTTGAGAAACTTTTGTGGAACCTGGCCTTAGGTTGGTGGACTTGGTGAAATGTGAGTGTGTACTGTAGGGAGATATCAGTTCTGAAAGTGAAGCTTTTGGATGAAGTCTAAGATTCTCACCTGCAGGAGTCAGAGCCCGGGCTGTACTGCGACAGGTGCGAGTGGAGCAATGGAATAAGGCGTAGGTCCACCCATCTCTTCTCCCAGCGAAGCCCTGGTGACGTGGGCCAAGACGAGCAGGACAGCGTGTCCTGGAGAAGCATGAAGCACATTTAACAGGCTTCTGCACCTCACATATTTCTAACAACTGACACATATAGAGCGCTGCGCCTGCTATCCTGCTACCACCGCTGCCAATGCTGCAGGTGCACAGGCAGGTTGACTGATGATGGACAGAGACAAGCTGAATTAGCTTTTAAAAATAAAGATTGAGAGTCCTGGTTCTGGGCGAGCAGTGACAGCTGAATGGATGCAACTTGTTGGCAGTGGCAACGCTGCTGTATGGCCACAGAGGGGCAATTATAGAATCAGAGTCAGTCAACAACTACCGTGTTGTTGGGATGGTAGTTCAAGTGTAGGCCACTATCACACAGAGGAGAGGACGTCCCACTACTCTGGTCACTAGGGATGCCTGAAAGTACAGTAGGCACACACACACACACACACACACACACACACACACACACACACACACACACACAGCAAAAAAAGCCAATAAAACTTCCAAACTCAGAGGAACACTTCCATCTATTTCAAGTGTAGTGAATCTCAGCTATCAGCGCAGATGTATTACTTTGTTCTCCACAGTGGGCTGCCTCTTTGTGCCAATCTGTATTCAGTTGACTGGTTGGATGACCAGTCAACGTGGCCTATATAGGCATATGAAAGGATTTTATGAATGCTTTCATGTCTGGTGATGGGCTAAATCTTTCCCATGGAAGAGCAATCAAATTGCACCACAATGAGCAATTTCAGTTCTTTCTGTTTAGTCTTTATCAGCTTTTGTGCAGCTTGAGATGGCGCCTTTCCTCTTTCTCCCCCTCATTCTCTTTGGCAGCAGAAGTTGCATCTTTGGCTTTTTATTTGTTACAATGATCATCCAAATAGCGAATTGGCTGAGTTCTTTTCATAGTCACCAGGACAGCCCATCCTTGACAGAAATTAATACAGCTATAAAAAAAAAACATTGTTAATTATTTTGCAGCACAGGAAATGGAGATTATACACTTCAAGTAAGTGTGTGTTGAGGTTTCTTACATGTGCAGTCCTCACAAAGGGGCAGTTTCAGAAAAGCGGGCGTCTTCTTTAAGAAAGAGACAGTGAGAGTCACTTCTTCACCAGCATTTCTCAAAACCTGGACCTGGAGGGTAGAAAAGGCTGGATTATTTTTAGTACGGGAGCAGTAAACACTGAGGATTTCTGCTGAATGCTTGCTGTGATGAAACGTGGTGCGATAATGTCACGCTAAGAAGACACACGGGCTCTGCTCCTCACACACACATTTGTTGCAGTAACATTTTTTAAAAAATGACACAGAAACAACTGGTTTTACATGTCAAAAAGACACGATCCATAAAGTGAAGCTAGATAAGGTGTTGGAAGAGCAGCTGCAAGACTAAGAAAATATGAGATATGAGCTGACAGCTTACCACTTCTTCATGGCGATAGCTTCTCACGTTTATTCCATTTATCTACAAAGAACAATAACAGCGTTACCCCAAATAATACTGCCAGCATCCTATCACTGTAGCTCTATCTTTAGAGTGATTAATGAGGTGAGCAGAATAAATGTTATGGCATCTACACTGCAAACTGTAAACAAGAGTCACATCCTCGGTTGCCATGAATACAAAATTCCTTCAGCAGGCTTGAGGACGTTTCTGCTGCAGATGAGATGTGGGAGATTTTATTTTTTTTGCCTGGCTGCACGGAGCAAGAAAAATCTGACATTTACCTATAGGGATTCATCATTATTCAACACATTTGTGAACGTGTAGCACATGAATTATTAAAGATATACTGTATGTTCCTTTGCAGAGTAGGTTGAGATGTGCATACAGGCTTAATAATGTGAGTTGCGACATTTTACCTGCAGGATGCCATCTCCGATGAAAAGCAGGCCAGAGAGTTCAGCTGGCAACAAGAAAAAAAAAAAGAAAAAAGAGAATGACTTCAGTAAAATCAATTCCAAGAGCAGAATGGCAGCAAGAGTAAAAAATAAAACAACTAAAACAACAATATACCTTTTTGTTCTTTTGATATTTTTGATATGACAACAGGGATTTTATGCTCCGCTCCACCCTGAGGAGACAAATAAAACCATAGTAAATCATCACAAATACAGAACGAGATGAAGACACTCGAAAGCAGCTAATCTTTCCAGCGAATCCCTCAGCTGGGGCTGTCAACAGCTGTTTGACCATCGCATGATCAATAACACTTGTTCAGACTTAATTTAAAGAAGTTGGCAAGAACAGCCTAATCGCTGGAGATCTAAATTACCTTGATGCTCAGGCCAAAGCCTCCAATCGTCTGCCTCCTGATAGTTACAGTCCGCTCCTGGAAGACATTCAGTTGGTACCAATAAAATGAGTTCAGGCTGATGGAGAACCAATGGGAGCTCATACCATAGAACAAGTGAGGAAGGGGGATGCTAACGCCAGAACCTAAATTTCATCATAACAGAATAGTGGTGTGACATAAAACCCTCCAGCCTTTATATTGAGCTTGGTTAATTGCCCTATATTTCCAGATCAGCACACAGACATGATGGTATTTACCTCAAGTACCTTTGGGAAGGAGTCACTTTCAAAAGATTTGTGCCTCACATGTAACAGAAGCCCTTTATTCATCATTGGTTTAATGTATCTTGTGAAACGTGATTTTATATAAGTTTGTACTATTGTCCTCAAAAACTGGAAATGAAATCTACAGTATATTTATGTCATGATAGTAATTTCAGCTAAATCAGACATCAAAATCCTCACTTTAATCATATCTGGCCAAAACTCTCAAGGACAACTCCACAAGCTGGAAAGGTGGGTAAATGAGAAATTAAACGCTGCGTTTTACCCATCTGATACACAGGTCATAGAAAAGAAAATCATGCGAAACCAAGTGCCTGATTACTGCAAACTGTCAAGTTTATTGAAGATGCAATGTTTCGGTTGTACTACTGCCACCTGACAGCAAACCCACAAAAAACAACATCTTCATTTTAGAGCTACAGGTTTCCAAAACCAATCAGGGGGTAATGATTCATGAACACCTGAGACTTTGTAAAGTTTTATTCCAAACAAAATGGATTATTCTGAACTTTTGCCGATCAGTTAGTACAGAGCATCACACTCTGTAGACCTATTGATTATTTATTCTTCTCATTATGCTGAATACGGGACACATATCTATAGAGATTATGACTTTTGGGGGATTTACCATCCAAGAACTAAGGCCATTGTATTGATCTGTGCTCTCTTCAAAGCCACCAGATGACCAAAGCAGGGATTTAACATTTTACAGGACTTTCAGGTCTACTGCTGCCTCGATTGGCGAATTAGTTTGTGACTTTGGTCTTCGAACATATCAGTACATTTTAACAGAGGAGAATGGAATGGAGACATCTGAGATGAAGCCCCCAAAGGACCTCTTAAGTCCTTTCTGCTTTGCAATCATCTTATGGTTTGTGAAATTACAGCTTTTTCTAAAAAACAGGACACCTAAATTGGTCACTAGTACAATGAAGTCTGCACATTTTGTGACTTTTGTGACATTAATTAGCATAACCTCTGTACACTCCTTTAGTTGGTATTCACTAAGGATGCACAGATATGGCCAATAATGATATTTTAAATTTTTTTCTTATTTTTTGTGTCAATGAGGTGTATTTATTTTTAGAAGAAATAGTGGCTAAAAAAGTGAATATTGCAATCTATAAACCATGATCTACCAGATGAACCACTATTTAAAAGCTACATTTGATTTATGAGGAACCAAATGTGTCCCTGAGACAAACATGCAGTATTCACAGTATATCAGCAGTGTAGATTGTAGTGAGATTTCCGAGTTTCAAAAGCTAACTGAATTACTTACACTTGAATAAAAAGGCTCTCCCGACACACAGATGACATCTTGCTCTTGAATGGTCAGAATATCTTTGGCCAAGTGTAGCCGAACATTAAATGGCTCTTCATTACCTTCTTGCATCAAATAAATCCCAGTCTTTGTCTGCAAACAGTCAGAGAGATAAAGTCATTCATCATATCTGCCCGACTAAATTAACTGGCCATGAAATGAAACTTCATAAGGGATACAGTACGCAGGGTGAACATGGAAATTAGGAGATGGACTTTTGGCAATTTCTGCTATTGTCTTTTTTCTTTTTTTTAAACTCTTTTTTCTTTTTAATGCTACTGCTGCCATGAATAATTCGGCGCTCTGTATAACAGTCAGAAAACAGGTGAACAAAATAAACATAAAAACTGTTGATTTGTGGTTTCAGATAATGACCAGACCCTCTCAGTAAATGCTTTTTAGGAGTCGTGATAACTTTAAAATCCTCCTCGTTTCCTTTGTGTATGTCCACACAGTCAGCAAGACCCAACTCTGGTTATATCATGTCGTAGAACCCTGCCTGCCCTTTGGATCTCAGTGTGTGGGGCCTGTTTCCAATGATGCATTTAAAGCATGCTAATCCGCATACATTTGCATTCTGCATGTCTTTCCTCCTCCATTACTAATTAAGATGCCTGCCCTGTCCTTGAGTTCACCTGACAAGACTGCTAATAGAAAAAGAGCCACCAGCGTCCTCAGCCTCGTCACCCGGCCTATCAGATGACAAGACAAGCGGCTACACCGTTGCTTTTTTTTTTAAAGCAGGTATCGCAAATGCAGGTCAAACTTGACTGGAAGTCAGTTTATGGAGCATATCATCATTCACCCGTAATGAGGAACGTGAAGAAATGAAATTCTGCCCGCAGCTTCAGCATGAGAAATGAAATGCGGGGACACATTAATTCACATTATAGGAAGTAATGTGTGTGTGCGAGAGTCATTAGCCGAGCAAAATGAGGGCAGTAGTGCCATAATTGCACAGAGCTGCTTCAGACAGCATGTCAGCGTGATGACCTGTTGTAGCATTTGCATTGTCCCTAATTAGCCCTACCTGTGATGCTGTTTAATGTTTCTGTATTAACCTCCATTATTATCTACATCACGATCAGACCAGATCTGCAACTGAACCTTTCTAACCTGAGGGAGTATGTACTGGTGGCAGAGCTACAGCATGAAGAGGCCCTTCAAAAACGCTTGGCATTTAACCTTTTATATGCAATTTGGATATTTTACATTATTAGCATTTTAAGCATTTTTTTTTTTTAATTCTATATTATAAAAAGAAATCAATGCAATTTGGCACAGACCAAAGTGAAGTGATGTCTTCAAATTATTTATTTGATGTAACAAACGGGTTGGTGGCTGAGAGAGCGGAGTTATGTTTTTGTCTCTTTGAGTATGGCGCAGTATATATGCAGTATATACATATATGTATGTCTGTTACCATAACTTATGTTGTGAATGGCTTTGGATGAAATTTGGTGTTTCCCTTCAGGAGACATAAAAATAAACTGATCAACTTTTGGTAATGATCTAATTCTGGATCTGAATTCTGGATCAATTTTCAAACATGGGCATAATTCTAAGACCAGAACATAGATTTTCATGAAAAACTTTGACTATTTTGTCAGCCTTAAATCTTATTCGTCTTCAAGGAAAAAATGATGAAATGATTGATGTTTGGAAGAGATTCAGATCCTGATCTGGATCCTGATTCTGAATCAGGATCACTTTAAAACATGGAAAAATAATGGATAGATTAAATGAAAATTGGTCCAAGGAATAAATATTACAGTTTATGGAGAGATCCAAAGCTGATCTGCTGATCTGATCCTGGATACTGTGATAAAATGATTTCTTTTCTAGGGCAATTACAGGGAGGTTGTGGTGGTATGCATTCTCAGTTTTGTATTTAATATTGTGATGTCTCTGTATGTTTTAATGGTATTTTTTGAGCTGACAGGCTAATAGTAAACAAAATGCAAAGAATATGGTAACAGCAGATATCAGACTCATACTGTCATGTTATAAAAGCAAAGAGAAGAAAAGTAAGACATGGGTGTCCTGCATCTCCATTTCTTTATACTATCGCCTAACATCCATAGCCGTTGTCATCTGGGCTGCTTGCTGCATTTCCCTGAATGGTTGTGTGCCCTAATAAATGTGGTGTGGGTTTGCATTGCTTTTCTCTATTTGATTGTGTTGTGAGCATTTGCAGCGTTTATGTTGTCAAACTAATGTAGATTTTTCCTAATTTTCTAGTGTTTTATCTCGTGGAGGTCTTTAAGCTGCAGTGCGCTGAGTGCTCTTGGCTACTGTACAACACTCCAGAACCCCACAATTCTTCATTTACATCATCAGCATTATAACTGACAAGGGAAAACAGCAAATATTTGAAAATTTCTTTGATTTCCTTAAAAAAAATGATTAGCCAAATAACTTATTGTGGCAGCTCTAATTATTTCTCAATATCTAAAACAATATAAGATCTGCAGAGGTTTAAGCAAAAGTCTGCCTCCAAACACAGCAACTGTATTGCTGATGCCAGAGGCTTGAAGCAGTCACACGGGAAATAAAACAATCGGACAGAAGGCACCTTCCTCGTAGAGTTGAAGAAGGCTTTGATATTGTTTTGTAATGTTGTAACAGTTAGCTTGCCGATAAATGGAGAGACACTGGTCTCAGTTTGACAGACACAGAAAGTGTCTCGGCTGTATGTCCATCGATACCATCTTGTCACCGTGGGAGATGACGAGGTGTCTAGTTAAAGTCACTTCAAAGCAACATTAACATCAAGATGCCTGTCTTATTTTATGGGCTATGAGTCTGCATGTCACACGTTTCAAGCACTTGAAAACAACAAGGCTGTCTCAGTAATCATAGTGTGGAAACCTTCCAGTGATCGAATCCTACCAACCTCTTCATTTGAAGTCTTGAAATCCATGTGCTACTATGCAGTCAGGGATTCTGCAATGGAGAGAAAGAGGATTGTTAAGTGAGGCTGCAGGCAAACGATTAATGACGTGAAGACTCGCAGCAGCAAAATCATGGAGCCGATTCAAGGTAGCATTGTTAGTTTCTCATATAGGAAGGAAATGTTTCTCTTCAAAAACTCAATTCAAATGTGCCGAAAGAAAAAAAATCCCATTGAGCAATCTCAGGAGGAAGCCAGAGACCGTTAAGTGATAATGAATAATTCATTAGCAAAGGTGAGAACCCAGGTAGCCTAATAAATGTTCCAAAATCGAGTCAGCACTCCAGAAATGAAGTGTATTGCCACATCTGATGCCTTTTCAGAGACTGCATAAAACCGAGCCGCGGTGGGAGAAAAAGCCACAGTAAAACCAACCATAGTCCCAGTTGTTCTGTGGTTTTATAAAGAAAAGGAGTGCCACCAACCAAAAATAACCACAAACGCCTTTAACAAATCCGGCAACTTTGTGCAGAATCAGTGACACAAGCTGATCTGAGTTCAGAGCCTCATTTACAAAAACCAGCTCCACTTTTAATCAGACATCGCCGCCACTTGACTCAACAGAACAAAAACGGCTCACACTTGAGTTGGGGAACTTGTACTGTAGAGGGAAAGGAAGACTCACCTCAGTAGAAAGGCCCCCAGCTCTTTATAACGTGAGATCTAGCCACTGAGCAGCGAGTTGATCCCCGAACTGAGCTGCAGGAGAGGGCCTCCCCGAATCATGGCTGTCAACCCCGACGTGCTGGGAGAGCAAGGCTGTCACCGCTCCCTTAGAGGTGCTGCAGGGTTATTCCCAGAGGAGCGGCTGCTGTAGAGCAGAATGAGGCTGTGGTGTACAGACGTTTCACTCCTGATGGCCGGCCGCGCTGCTCTGACAGGACGAGGCTGTGGCCGAGCTTATCATTCTGGCACTGAACCAGATGAGGAGCCGCCGTTCATGTGAGCGCTGAAACAAACCAACAAACAAGCCCTCAGCCTATGATGAAGGCCTCTAAAACGCATCACTGGCAAAAATGCGTTGATGCCAAAATGCATTCGACTCATTCACTTCCATTTTCTTGAATCTTTGCATGCCAACTAGAAAGAATGACTCTCTTAAAGTGTTTAATAAGTTCCAATAGCACACCCTTGAGAGATCCTCCTCGTTAGTATGCACCGCTGGCTCCAGGCCAGCGTTCTGTAGCCACAGTGTTGCCAATATGATCACTCTTCCACATGTCATGCATAAACCATTGACTCCTGATTATTTGTTAAAGCACTGAGAGCAGGCAGGGTGATTCATCACATGTCAATGTAGAAACTTAAGAAATCTTTGAGATGAACAGATCATCTCATTTCTTTTTTTTTAAGAAATAAACTTTCACAAAAATTTCCTGAGGCGTTCCGTTGTTTAAAACTTCGTTTAGATTAGTTTTCTCATGAGCATTTGAAGTGTTTTGCGTCTTTTTAAAGGGTTTATTTAAACTCCGCAAATGCACTGTTATGCATTATAGTTTCTTATCGATATGTTTTATTTCATTGATTGCTGGAAGCAAAAGTGTTGTAACAGCAATCAGAGCACTCAGAGAGCCCATATGTCCACCCAAAGGCCCAAAATTCACTTGCAGCAGAAAAATAATACAAAGGAAAATACACAAGTGCAGTAAAACTTTTTATTTTAATGTAGCCTTTTTTCATAGTGAGTTTTTTTTCCACACCCGTTAGATTTAGCTCTCTTAAGGCTCTGTGTTTTGCCAATAAAATTACTTTTTTTTTCCTAGCGCAAAACTAGCTTAAAAGATCGTCCAATTAAACTTTGGAAGAATTCTGCCCAGGGAGTCTTGAAATACAGGGATTTTTACAAAATCACCTGTTGTGACCTTTAAAGGTCAAACTTATTTGGAGATTAAAACCTGATAATATACTGTACATATGTGGTTTGTATGAGACAAGTTTGTGTAAAACTTCACAAGAATTTAATAAATGGGTATGTTGGGAATTTGTGTCTTGATCTTTGACCTTTAAAGGGAAAAATTTGGAATAAGTTGATGTCACTGCCAATGGAAACTAGCGGACAAAACAACAAGCAGGCAAACCTTAGTGGAGGCAACAAAGTTAACTATAAAGTTAGTGCAATACATTCTGGTCTAATATAGTGTCATTATATTCAGCTAGTGAATTAGAGAGACTTATATATTGTCAATATGGGGGACGTATTGAGAGACATCTCTACAGCTGTGCCCTTTATACCTGTGAAATTAGATTAAATCAGACTGCATCCGTTTTAGCGAGGTGTGCCTAACGATCAAGAAACTTCAGGACTGCGATAAGCGTGTTGCGTCACTTCCTGTTGTCCGTGTCTGGTCGTCGTGCAGCTCCTTACTAATTTGGGAGTAATCTGGAGGGTTTTTAACTATACTAATTGTATAACTGCTCTGTACTATACCCGTGCACCCTTGTACTTAAGCACCATTTAGTCCTCTCTCATTTTAGTGAATTGTATCGCTAGTCTTACAACCGTTCTGTGTCACGATAACCAACTCAGGTAGTAAACTTAGCGCACAATGATGGCTTCTCTCTCTCGCGCTCCTCTTCTCTCTTGCTCAATGTGTCACATGTTTATTTATTCCTCTGCCTCTTTTAGTGATAATTGTATGTGGATTAAGTGTTGTTTTTTTGCTGCGTTGGAGGTGAGGTTTAGTGATTTGGAGGCTATGATCCACACCTTGCAAACCAAACCAGTAGCTTCGCTAGCTGACCAGCCCCCATTAGCCGTTGCGGGTCGACTGAAAGCAGCTCCCGAGCAGCCGGGAAACCAGGGAGGTTGGATGACTGTTCGAAGGAAGCATCATCCTAAGCAGAAGCCCACGGTTCACCACCAACCCGTTCACGTTTCAAACAGATTCTCCCCACTCAGTGACTTACCTTCTGAGAAACCAACTCTAGTAATTGGCAGCTCTATTTTGCGAAACATGAAATTTTCCACACCAGCGGCCATAGTCAAATGTATTCCTGGGGCCAGAGCAGGTGACGTGGAATCAAATTTAAAACTGCTGGCAAAGAGTACACGTAAATACAGTAAGATTATAATTCATGTCGGCAGTAATGACGTTCGGCTACGCCAGTCGAAAGTCACTAAAGTTAATGTTGAGTCGGTGTGTGCTTTTGCCAAAACACTGTCGGACTCTGTAGTTTTCTCTGGTCCTCTGCCTAATCTAACCAATGATGACATGTTTAGTCGCATGTCATCATTCAACCGCTGGCTGTCCATGTGGTGTCCAGCAAATGATGTGGGTTTCATTGATAATTGGCAAACTTTCTGGGGAAGACCTGGTCTAATTAGGAGAGACGGCATCCATCCTACTTGGGAAGGAGCTGCTCTCATTTCTAGAAATATGGCCAGATTTATTAGTCAGCCAAATTGACAATTTAGAGTTGAGGCCAGGAAGCAGAGTTGCAAGAGTCACGCCTGGCCTGGCAGGATAGCCTTAAAGTATACAGGAAGGCCTTTCGCCGGGCAAGAAAACACTACTATTCAGCATTAATAGTAGAAAACAAGAATAAGCCGAGGATTCTTTTCAGTCATATTTCCCCCGTACTGGCTTCTCTGCACTGGCTCCCAGTTAAATTTAGAATAGAATTTAAAATCCTTGTCCTCACTTACAAAGCAATTCATGGTCAGGCACTATCTTATCTTAAAGAGGTCATAGTACCCTATCACCCAACCAGAACCTTACGCTCCCATGATGCAATGTTATTGGTGATCCCAAGAATCTCCAAAAGTAGAATGGGAGGCAGAGATTTCAGCTATCAAGCTCCTCTGCAGTGGAACCATCTTCCATTCTTGGTACGGGAGGCAGACACACTCTCTGATTTTAAGAGTAGACTTAAAACCTTCCTTTTTGATAAAGCTTATAGTTAGGGCTGGCCTATCTAGGGTTAGGGTTAGGGTTAGAGTTATGCTGCTATAGGCTTAGGTTGCTGGGGGAACACTCCATGATGCACTGAGCTCTCTTCTCTGGCCCCTCTGACTCAGACTCCATCTCTGTTCCTCTAAATGTCCATATCCTTACAATAACTTTACTTCTTCCCCAAAGTCTTTGTGCTTTATCATCCTGCAGGTCTTTCTAGGTTGCAGTGGGAGCTGCCTGATGCCTACTGCTTAAATTAGGACAGTAGATCCAGTTACTTGGATGCTAGGCTGGATTTCAAAGTGCAAATCGGGATCCACAGATTACAATGGCTTCTGGACCAATAGACTACACCTGCTCTGGATCACTACACGTCACATATGCCTGGATTTATAGATTCCACATCCTCGTGGACTCAGTGACTACATCAGCAACACTCAGATCTTGATACATGGACTATAATGACTCCTGGACCAACAGACTACACCTGAGTCTGGATCACTAGACTTCCCATACATCCGGATTTATAGATATATAGATATTTGTGGCTTAGTGAAGAATATAACATTACACTACACAGGAAATTATGGTAATATTATTTGAATATCACATATTCAGACATAAGAAGCAACTGACTGACAATTTATAGGTCAAACTAATGATCAATCAATTGGTGAAAATTCTAAAGAGAATAATCCATAAATAAAATAATCATTTGTTTAGATTACAGTTTAATATATGTTGTTACAGTTATCACAATTTTGATGAATTATTAATAAGAGCTTGTGAGTGCTAAAAATCACAGGTCGCAATGGACATGTGGTCCTCAGGTTCATTATTAAAGCTTTACTGACTTCAGAAACTAAATATCACCACTTTTTCCGCCCACTCACGGCGTTGTCTGTGTCAGGGACGAGCCGACTCTGTAATGCATGTAAGAGGAATTCAGACAACATTCATGGACCTTTCTGTAAAAATGGAGGTCTAGATGTGGTTGGAGGAAAAAGCGTTTGCGCCTCTGAGACTTCTTGCAGGTGCCCTCCTGTGCTTCCTGTCAGACACCGGCTCTTTGCTTGGCAATCCAAAGATTCAACGGGCCCAACCTTTTTATGGCTTTTAAGTCGAGTCAGTGTAAACTCCTTTTTACTACCATGCCATCAGACGTTTTCAGTCAATTTGCCAAGTAGCGTATTTTCAAATACTCTCGCCTTTGACACAATCGCAGAAAACAGAAGGAGACGAGCCGAGCCGAGGGAGATTGCCTGGATGATAAGAGGACTGTAGCTTGACATCTCCATCTGTGGGACCAGAGGAAGGCTCGCTGCGGCCCACTCACCATGATGAATGGACTTTTGTGCGTGCAGGTGGAGTAGCTGTGTGTGGAGAGCTGAGGCAAATTTAGTTTTACTGGACGGGAAGTGAGCTGGGTTTCACTTACTGTACATTCACTTGCTCTGTGACCTAGAACATATGGTGCCTGGGAGAGCAGCATTTCAATTTGGCGGGCGATGAGGGAGGATATTATGTTGCACAAAGCTTATGGCATCCTAAAAAGGCCACGCTGTGCTAAACAGAATAATAATGAATTATGATTGCTTATGTTTGTTAACTCGAAAACTATTTCTTTTCAACATTTAGATTTCTATTATTATTTTCTTGTAAAATTTTCCCTGAATGTAATTTCCTCTGTGTCTTGGGTTTTTTCCATGTTTCTTTCAGGTAGGTGCATAACTGGTATGGTGTGAAAGGGAAATTTTAATTGAAGTGTGGATGTTCTGATTGAGTCTCTCCGCAACCTGACAACTGCCCTCATTGGAAAATAAGTGGCAGAGAAAGGAAACATTTACAGCTGCAGCCAACAATTACTTCCATTATTGATTGATTATTTTCCCCATTTATGGAGTGAAGCTACAGCCTTCTAAGACGCCAGAAAATGGAGAAAAATCACATCTTCTTGACTTGTAAGTGACTTGTAAATTCTGCTTCTCCTGTCAGACTATGACTCCATAATATAATCACTAACAAAACCAGTTTACAATTTAGAAACTGTAACCAGTGTTTTTCCAGTTTTCCATGAATAGCCCATAGACACATCATCGTCACATTCAATATAGGTGATATAACACTGAAAACGCTGCACATTTGAGAAGCTAGAACTAAAGAAATTGTCACGGTTTTAAATGAAACATTTAAACTAGCGACAGCACGTTGTGATACATAAAAGCAGAATGCCAGTATTTTCCATCAGGAGCCCTATTTCCCAAACTTTAAACTGAAGCTCCACAAAACACATCTTTTTATTTTAAAAATGGAGGTTGGTCGCTAGAGACTGATTAGCTACAGCCAGGTTATACGATACAACAGCACAGGGTCTGACGATGAAGTTGATAACTACAGTGAAACAACCGTTTGTTTTTCACTCAACAACTGTAAAGATACCGTATAAAAGTAAGTTTATGCTTGTCGACACTGCTAGAGCTCCTGGCACACGACCAGTTACAGACAGGGTGCTGTTTTTTTACTGCATTCCTTTACTTTCCAATGTTTAGAAAAGACGAAAGAAATTATCAATTACACTAAAATTTGATTTTGTTTGTCTATTGCAAACATAGGAAAGCAGTGGAAAACTGTGCCCCATCTGAAATTGACTGGTTGTGACTGGGGAGTTTTGTTTTATACAGTGTAGATATCTACTCCATGTTACCAGATACTTTTAGTTCACTTACATTTTGAGTGTTTTGGTGATTAAAGGAATTTACTTCTGAAATTCTGTCACTTTTGTATTGTATATCATTAAACCAGACTTCATATCCTTGTAATGTTTTCGCCCCTTAAAGTTTGGGAAATAGAGCTTTCACTGAAAAACACTGGAATTCTCCTTTTGAAAACTCATCATCAGTGGTACGTGCCAGAGGTTCAGTACTTAATTCCTTTCAAATTATGTTTATCACAGGTGATGCAGGTGCTGTGGAAGGAGTATCTCTTCATTTTTGCAATTCTTTTCGAGCGTTTGCCAAAAAAGTAAAAAAATAAATAAAAATCTGTTTCTTTCATCAGCTCGGACATCAATACCTGAGCCCCAGTAACAGCCGGCTGCACCCTCGGCGCCAGATGCTTCCTAATGAAAAGCAGAGGGTTGAATTAGCGATGGACACATTTATAGACTGAGCTCTTGACCTTTCTGACTTTGAGGAATGTTTTTCTGCAACAGTGAGCCACCAGAAATCGGGCAGATGCCAAATTTGATCATCGCGCAGACTTGTTCCTTGCTCAGTGTTGGATCTCAGGGAACTGGATTATAAACTAGAGGGAGAAGAAACTGGAGCATGTTTGCTCCCGACACATTCTTTAATGGAATTCTAATCTCTCTTTCTTCTTCCATATGTGATATTACACTGCATTGCCTGTGGATAAATGCATTGGGCGAAATCAAGCATGTTATCTTACATGAGGGTATTAATGAGGCTCTATCGAGCCTTGATACTACACTGAAAGATGTAATACACTCTCCTAATTATGCCACATATGTACATGCACATAGGCATTTGTTGTGTTTCAATCAACGAGGCCTTGCAGGGGAGGACCCGAGGGCCTGGAAATAGCCTCCTGCTGTGTGCGGAGCACATGAAAGGATTAAAAAGCCCAGCATATTGCTGACGGCTAGACTACATTGAAATTAAGCTGCACAGTGGTGGGACACATCTGCTCGATTACGAAATATAAAGTATGAAGATCTAGAATTGTCTCTCAGTCGGTCGGGCAAATTATTTATGAATTCAAACTGCATGGCATGAAGCAAATTACTAGCTCCGGGATAAAAAAAAATTAAGCATTGCAGAACAATGTATGTTTGCTTTATTTCCTAGAAGATGTGTGCGATTCCCTCAGCGCCATTTAAAGCTGTAACATGTGACTCCTGCAAGTACTCTGGTGATTTTTTTAAATTTATAGTAAATTCCTCTTGATGATAAAATACTAGAAACAAGAAGTCCATCCATCACAATTTCCCAGAGCCTTAAGTGACACGTGAGTGGAACAAGCAAATCCATCTTACTGCGATATAAAACAAGAAAGGAATCTTAAATTAAGTGTTTGAATTAAACCCCGCAAACGGTTAATCGATTATAATAATAGCCGCTGATTACGTTTCTGTCGCTCCATCGATCGACTGTTTTGGCTTATAGAAATGTTTAACAAATCCCTTTGCCATGGCCGACTTCCCGACTGCTGAAAGTGAAGCCTAACCACTTGGTTCTGCCATAACAAGCATAAACTGAAGCAGGTTAATTGCTACTCGGGGCTATGTTGCGATCTCACAGGTTGGATGGATTGCAAATGTTCCAAGGAAACACAATAATGTAATTCACTGTACAAGGCTGCCTTCCATCAAGGCTGAGCTACGGTGCCGTGGTGTGCTGTCGAGGCAGCTGTGCTTAAGGAACAAGCAGACTCTACGCATTAATCAAATGTGACCTAAAATTGTCCGGCCCGGGTTAGGCGAGCAGAGAGGAAAGGCTGTTTGACAGAAATCCAGCGTTGAAGCAATACAGTACAAGTTGTAGCTGAGTGTTTTGGTACATGCTAGTATCTTAAATCATTATGTATAGACAAGCCCTTTTTGGCTTTTCTTGGGACAGTTGTCACCTGCTTGCAGCTTTCATTGAGTTGATCCACAGTGGCATGTAGCAGTGCTAAGCCTCGAAATCAGATGGGTTTTATATTAAATAATAAAATAACAGATAAATGACAGCTGTGTTTCCTGTCTTCCCTGCGAGAGTTTGGTGTGCACTCGCTTCATTAGCCATCAGTCTGCTAAGCCAGACTGATGGTTTCCTTGTTGCATCACACAGACTTTGTAGGACAGACCAGTCAAACCCCCCCAAACGCCTCCAATAGAGAGATGTACAGTTTATTTGCGCACATCACACTCATACATCACACCACGGCTTCCCCTGTGCTAACTGAACAT
>KV751351.1:2600369-2632381 GCA_001698575.1 Mola mola
AGCCAGACTGTACTAAAGATGTCCAACTTCCCTGTGACATGCTCTGGGCTCCCCCTTTGTTGCCTTGTAGACCACACAAATGCTTAAAACCATACCAAAATGTTTTTGCTCCACTTTTGATCATCAGCTTCAAGTCCAGTTTTTTCTGAAGTTTTTTTTTTTTGTGTGTGTGCATCATTTTCAAAATAGGTCACATAACTTATATATATACAGTATATACTGTATATGTGTAAGGCTTCACTCAGTGCTGAAAATGTAATACTTAAATGTTCAGACATATGCTCATATATCGAGCTACAGGGTGAGGCTGCGGGACTGAAGCAGCACTTTGAATGTGTTAACATGCATAATTGATGTCAATGTATACATTCACCGCTTTACAGCAACCTGTCCCACTTGTACACTTCAAGATGTTTAACTAATCCAGATTTTTAAATGACCCACTGGGATACAGACGCAGGGCGTGCACACAGCAGGGTATTGATGACTTATGGAAGATAACATGTGGAGGAAGCCCCGATGTGCAGCATAGACACTGGATCTTATCGATCCCGCTTGTGAAACTTTTCGACAGTCTCCCTTTTCTAGGCAGACTGCGACAGAGGATGGAGGATTCAAAAAAAGTTGTCTGTGTCTCTCTCTGTTTCCCAGCCTGACACGTTGACCAGGTATGACTGACAGCATTTCACTCAGGCCTAATTTTCTGCCAGTGCAGCTCTGTCACTTGGCCAAAAAAAGCATAAAATTGTCAATGACATGTCAACGTCTTTCCCCTTGTAGGAAGTGAGACCTCCACTACATCAAACAAATTGCTTCTGACCTATGACCAGTGAATGGAGCAGCTCAGCTCAATATGCTACTGTGTGAGCTTGACAGATTCTTCTGTGAAGTCTGCGTCTCAGATAGCCAGTAAACTGCACTGATTGGCTGCCACCTTGGAGCCACAGTGAGATTTATTATAAAAATAAAACACCAAATCACAGCAGTTTAAAGGAGCAGCACAGATGTGGTGAAACACCGGAGCCTTCTGTGCGGAGGACCAGAAAGCTGGACCAGCAGAACTCCTCAGGTTCACCACACATGGCTGCATCGATGCTTTCGACAAGAGGAGGACTCAAAGGAGCGAATGGTTCTTGGGAAAACACAAATCACATTGATGAAAAGTGGCTGTGTTAAAGATGCCTGGGTGCAGGTGGAGGGTGGTTGCTTTAATGGCAGCACCGGGAATGGAAAGAGGTCTGTTGCTGCGGCCGCACAGGCTGGAGGAATTGCGGGTGCTGCTGGTGTCCACCTGCACCGAGGCGGTGAATCCGCAAGCCCACATATCCCCGGCAAACCTCACACTGATGAGATGAAGCGTTCAATCTGCGGGCCTGCGATCATAAGTGAGGTTCTCGGCTCAGCGCATGACAGTAATGGGACTATTCGTCGACATGATGCTTTATTGTCCATCCTCATCTTATGGGTGATTGGTGCATAAATCTCGGTGCGCAGCGTTGATGAATCCCATTTTAAAAAGTGCACTGTGCGCGGATTAATGTGCAGTTTCATGTGTGTTTGGCATAAGATTACACCACGTCCGTCACGCACTGTATTACGAGGCACTGTTACTGTAAAAGCCAAATAAAGAATCTGTGCGGCTTACCTGGTTTTCTAGTAACAGGTGGTGATGTCTTCTTAGATGCCCGCGGACGCCGATCCCCCGTGCGACGGGATTTATTCTTATTTTAATTTATGCAGTGGTTGCTAAAACATCTCTGCGAAATCACAATGTATCCCTTGTGGCCGCATCGCCCACACGGCATCCTGGTCCACTACTCTGTGGCGACGTGCAAAAACCGAGAGAAAAACACCCTGCGCTCGCACACCAAGCAAGGTTTTTCCATAATCTGTCCTCAGCTGAGGCGCTTTCAGGATCTCCTCTCCGCCGGTGTTTCCTGTAGAGGCAGAAGGTCCAGTTCTGCGGCTCCGTGTCCCTCTCTGCTTCGCATCGTGCTGCCCAGAAGACTGAAGCTGGAAACCACACGCGTCTGGTTTAACGCACGTCAATCGACTCGGTTTTATCCGAGTGCCTCGAATAACTCCTGCTCCGTCAGTATTACAGGATTCTACTTTTCTCACTGCTCTCAGGGACGTTTGCTGCACGCCCTGACAGCACACTCGTGCTGAGGACACACAAACATCTCGCAAACCTATTTTCTACCAATTACATTCGCGTGCACTGCGGTCCCGTGCGCGCGCCTCCGATTTCCTATTGGAAACTTTGAACTAATTTAACAAAAGGCACAGCATTAAATGTTGGTTTTACCCAAAATGTGATTCCGGTGATTGATGTGTGATAGTATCCGAGGGAGAAACATTCTGTCTTCATTTAGAGAGCTTCTTCACATGGTGCGACCATCACCTGGAGCTCAGTATGGGCGAGAAGAAAGCGGCTGTGGTGGACTGCTGCCTTATGTCTAGCAATTATTCACACAGGGAAACAAAAACAGAATCAAGTTCCCTGCATGTGTCTATGCTTGGCCAATGAAGTTGACAGCAGGCAAGGCAACGTGAGTGTTGCTGTAATGTTAAAAACGTGGCCGCTTCACAATCAAGAGGATCTGTACGCTCAGCAAAGTTTCAAGGTGGGAACTCAAGATTAGTGGCACCCAATTAAGTGTAGTGTTGAAAGATGGACAGAAAAGTGTAATGATGTCAAGTGACCTTTAAAATGTCAGCACTTCAGCTTATTTTCATCATTATTGTGTGAATTTTTTTGGAAATCACAGTGCCACTAACTTTTGATTTGGGGTAACAATTTCTAATCCGTTCATCCTTAAGTCCAAGAGAACAACTGTGCCGAAGCTGAAGACATCCCTGAGATATTGTATCGGAAGAACAGACAATCCGAAACCGCAAAAAAGGCGCAGGAGGTTTGCTCAGACTCTCATGACTTATGTTGTGTTGTCACTGAGCACACACACACTGTACAAACATATGCACTCAGTCTCTCGGTGGTATTTGGATCTTTCCCCAAGGCCCTCGCCTGCCCAGCTGCGCAGGGCCGACCAGGTGCGCCTCATTTTCCCTGCTGTCATCGCGCCAGCTGAAGACTCCCACCGTTTCCACACATGAAGCGAGTTGACTCGTCTGACATTTCCTGTTGCCTGCCAACCTGACAGCTCTTACTCACAAACTGAGAAGCATGTGGCATTTCTTTGTGAAGTCCAACAGAGATCGAGTCTCAAGTCATCGAGGTTTGTTGATTAAAGGCCAAAACCTGCAGCTCTGAACCAGAACTGAGTCCTGTTGGCCCTCGTTATACCGCAGTCCTCCCTAATGGCTTAACTGTGAGACATTAGCGAATGGGCAAACGGGCTAATGGCTCTTGTGTTCTTAACCCTCGCCCTTTGCATCAAGGTCTCACTAGATGCCTTTTAAGAGTGCTCACTTCCATTAATACACCTTCCATCAATCTGATCTCCTTTAGACAGATGTCCTGATGTCAATATATCAGAATCGGTACCAATTTTGATTTGGTTATCGACTCATTTCTTTAATAGTATGTCAATAAAGAAGATTTTATTTATGGACAATTTGGGAAAATAGATTACTGTAATTTATTGTTAGCTCACAGTCTGAGCTGAAATTGGTGTCAGACAAGAAAACAAACTTATTTTCTCATTTCACTATTTCACTACAAGCACCGGGGTCTTATATCGCTGAGATTACCAGACCAGCAATCAGCTCTGGCTACTTCACATGAGACGTTTTGGAATTTTCGCTGCTAGTTTGAAGCAGGCTGGGATAAGATGATGGTAAAAACATGACGTTTAAGATGCATTGTTCACTTTTTAATTCATTATTCATTCTAGGAATGTGCACATTAAGAATGCAGCAGTACTGATACACATGATAAAGATGTAGAACAGGAGAATGTACAGACACTGACTTTGAGGACAGAGTAAAGAAAAGCCTGTGGAGGAGAGAAGGGCTGATAAATGTGTATACACAGAGCGCTGCTATACCTCAAGTCAGGATAAGCAGGATTAGAATAAATAAGAATATCAAGGGAAAGTAGAATTACTGCGGATTTTAGTTGTTTGTCTGTGACAATGTTTGTTCAGGATGCTGGAGGACATTATGGAGGTTCGGATTCAAGAAATCAACAAAAAGATGCATATTATCCTTTTACGTGTGCTTCACCGGGAAACAAAAGCATGTTGGTGTTTTGATTGGTGGATACACAGCAGGATACACAGAATCCTCCCTGTTAATTAATAATCCACGGCTCCTGCTTTTCAGAATTAGTGCCTTGATTTAAGTTGGTACATTGTGCTGTCGCTCCCCCATCGCTGCTGTCAACCACATGCTCTGACTGCAGACGAGAGCAGTGAAGCATGAAAACTGCAAGGAAGCGTTTTACACCTGGTCATGCATGGTCTGCTCCATATGGTTTAGGCTGTTGGGCAATATCGATTTCAAGGCATTATCCTCTTTTTTTTTTTTTTTTTTAATGGTGCACAATGTTTTCTGCTGGATCACCGCCATTCCTCTTCCATCCTGCCTGCCATAGAGCGCTGAATGTTCAGTAGCCAGGAGTTATTATGCACAGATAACCTTCCTTTCCCTTTATAATCCAAGCTGGCACAATGGGAAACTATTCGTGATCTGCAATTATGTTTTCTAGATAAGATAAGCGGTTCACAATTAACTTAAGGCCTGCCCCAGACATTAGGAGCTTTTCATATCTGCTGACCTAGCCAATCAAACCGCTCCAGGAGCTGCTTTTGAATATCAGTATGCCTAAGCCTTTGCCTTTGTGTGTGTCTTTTCTCCAGCCTTGTTACTTTCAGGCGTTCATCTCATGCTCCCCCCCACCTCAAAGGAGCAGGGTTGAACACAAGGGGGCGTAGACTGCTCAGTTTGCCTCCCAGCAGCTGCAGCTGCAGCAGCAGCAGCAGCAGCAGCAGCAGCAGGGATAAATTTGATTACGGTGTCACGTCCGACCTTGGTAGGGAACCACACTTAAATTTACATTTCAAGGAGGGAGGCCTCATTGCATTAGGTGAACATGCAGCTTTCAGCACACTGTGCATGGCAGTGGGTTGATCCAGTTGTTGGGTCATGAATTGTGTCTCTTCGGTAAGTATAGACACACGGGAGTCCTTATTACAGGTGCTGCTGTTGGTTGGGAGGACAATCCAATTCAAAAATGTCTCCCATACAGGATAATCGAGTCCCCCAGAGGCTTGTGGCACCGTGTACTCTCTGCACTGATTGCATTAGTAATGGCATGTTAAATAACCCTGCCTCTGTCACACTGCACCTTCTTACTCGCTTTCCCTTGTCCTTAACACTCTGGTGAACTCTATGAGAGTTGCGGGACTACTTTAAAAAAAAAAAAAAAATGCACACTTTAGTTGTGTCATGATAATTCATTTCTCTTTTCTCTTCACCCTGTCACCCTGGATTACAACCGCTGCTTGCCACACGATGTCACGGGCACTTGAATCCACAAGTCTAGCAAAGACACCTGTCTAACCGGAGTAAAATGCCACTAAAAGCCAGTCCCCCCTCGGGGAGAAGGGCTGTGGGGTTGTGCGCTCCTATAGGCTGAGGGTGCGTTTTTAAAGCTTCCTGGTAAAAGCGAGTTTTAATTGGTTTGAGCTTCCAGTGTATGTAGATAGCAGCGGGTGACTCCTCCCATGCACCTGATTGGGAGTATTTACGGCTCTTTACAGCTACGCGCTGCACTGTTTCCAAGAGCGCAGCGCTGTACCATGACGCCCCACTGGACCTGAGCTGTGTGGACTCCGCGCGCCGAGCTGACTCTCCCCGCTATATTTACCAAGAGACAGAAAAAGTTTGCCAAGACGTTGCCTGCTCATTTGCCAAGATGCCACGCTCTTTTCTGGTCAAGAAACACATAAACTCCGCCAAGAAGCCAAACTACAGTGAGCTGGAGAGCCCCACAGGTAAAGTTTTCAAAGTGGAGCGAACTTTTACAAACTTTCTGTTCGGTCTGCGTGACGCGCCCGGGCGGTGACAAGCACCATGCGAGCGTTCGTTTCATTTGCCTGCCTCTGTGTTTTCAGTGTTCTTCACGCCGCACATCTACAGGGGCCTTCCCCTGCCCATCATCCCTCAGCCGGAGATCCTCAGCCCGGCCGCCTACAGCCCCATCACGGTGTGGACTACCAGCAGCTTGCCGCTGTCACCGCTCCCCAGCGACCTCTCCCCCATCTCGGGATACCCCTCGTCCCTGTCCGACACCTCCTCTAAAGACCACAGCGGCTCTGAGAGCCCGAGGAGCGATGAAGACGAGCAGATGCTGCCCAAGCTCACAGACCCTCACGGCGCAGAGGCGGAGAAGTTCCAATGCAGTTTGTGTAGCAAGTCCTACTCCACGTACTCTGGACTGCTCAAGCATAAACAGTTGCACTGCGACGCCCAGACGAGGAAATCGTTCAGTTGTAAATACTGCGAGAAGGAGTATGTGAGCCTGGGAGCTCTCAAAATGCACATCAGGACTCACACCTTGCCTTGTGTTTGTAAAATATGCGGGAAGGCTTTCTCCAGACCGTGGCTGCTCCAAGGACACATCAGGACGCACACGGGTCAGTGAAGGGGGGATATCACAAGGGGCCTTGTGGGTGGAAGAGGCTGCTCGTGGTGCAGACACCAAAACTAATCCAACCTAATGCATGATTTAATAGCTTTGAGAGCTACAGTGGAGCTGTTGTGAAAAATGCGAACCCTCAGAATGTTAATACTTTCTGTAGAGCTGCCTCTGTCTCTGTGTGTTGAGAAGGGGAAAAAAAAAAATATTGCTTTTTCTGTCAAATGACACATTACAATGAGCCAGTAAGAGAATCTGCTCAGCACCGCCGTGCAAACCAGCCAAAAATAACAAGCCTCCGTCAAATGATTTCTATTCAAATCTGCCTGTGTCTGTCTCTGACAGTGTCTTCTTTCTCATTTCTCTGACAGGCGAGAAGCCGTTCTCCTGCCCTCACTGCAACAGGGCCTTTGCAGACAGGTCCAATCTCAGGGCTCACCTACAGACCCATTCGGATGTGAAAAAATACCAATGCAAGAACTGCTCAAAAACCTTCTCTAGGATGTCTCTTCTGCACAAGCATGAGGAATCTGGTTGTTGTGTAGCACACTGAACTGAACTGGGATACTTTTTTCCGCCGCCAGAAAAGAAAAAAAAAAAAAAAAAAAAAAAAAGAGAGAAAAGAAAAAATTCTGTTGCTTTATTATTTTTCCAAACCTCGGAGAACTGTCAGGGAATCACATGGAGGGGGTTTGTTTCCAGGACTTCTCATTCTATCTATGAGCAGTCGATTTCATTTTTGGTGTGAGAACTAGCTCCCTGTGCGTTCGATTTTCGTTTCAAGCAGCGTTTCTGTCTTTGCGATCAGTGTCGAGCTTTGTCACGCCATGTACTCACCTACCTGTGCTATTCATGCACTTTTCTGCATGTCTAGAATGTTTTGTATGTTCTCACAATGTTATATGCAATGTCTGTACCAGTATCTTCCATGCAGTCCACCTTTATTTTTTAATTTTTTTTTACGAACCACACAAACGATACCAAAAGGAGCATTACGTGTGACAGTGTAAAGGAATCCTGAAGCCATTCTTACTTAGGGAATAAGTGCTAACTTAGTGAAACTGTTATAACTTTTGCACATGTCTTTTGAAACCGTTTGCCAGCACTCAAATAGCAAAAACAACTTTTTTCTCAAGTGCCTCAGTTTTACTTGCCATTAATACATAATTTTGCTTTTATATTTTTATATATTGAATGTAAGCGTGACTGAGATGATTGTATATCAACAGTGAAAACTGTGATGCTGAATGACTTTCTTTTTGATATTTTCATATTTTTCATCACACTTTTTGAGAAAATAAAGTGTAATGACATTTTGTAGAATCTCTGGCATCTCTCACGTTGCTGTTCATGTGTGACGCGTCCCACTTTGGTCTCTGAGCAGCCCCTTCAGCACGACTGTCAAACAAAGCCCCAAATGATCTTTAATCTGGATCACAACACATGTGGCAAAGATGGTTGGAGACGAGGAAAAAATGAGGGGAGAAGTGACTCAGCTCTGAATCAGGCCTGAACCTGTTCCCTGTGAACCTGTCCAGACATCAAACAATCACGAAATTTAACACATACTAGCTATATTGGTCTGCACTCCCCTGTTACACTCTTTGAGGACCCATGACGCTCTCTTTGCCCAAGTGTGTGCTAAGTTTAAATGCAAGGGCATTGTTCTCTTTTAGAGAGTAATCCTGATTTTAAACCTCATGTCATTAACTTGAGAACATTTTTAACAGGACACTCAGATAGCTAGATTTTTTTATGTTCTCACACAAAGCTCGAATTTACATTTGCTTTGACAACCTCCGTGAATTTTCTGGGATCTTTGCCATGAAAGATTAAAACCGGCTACCCCAGGCTATATTTTGTTGTCTTCCACCAGATGATGCTGCGTGCAGAAGACAGAGATTACAGCCCAAAAAAAGTGCAACTCCCTCAAGGGATGCAGTCAAAGTCGAACTCATTCTGAAAAAAAACCTGCAGTGTTCCTGTTTGCCCCGATGCCTGAGAGCTGCAGACCTGAGAGATGCGATTTAACAAACAGACACTTGTTTTTTTCTCGCTGCGAGGGGCTGAACTCCCCTGTAGGTAGATTGCTTTCGCTGTGAGTCATCATCGAGCCATTCCAGGTGCTCGACCGGCTTTAGCAAGCTCGCCGAAGAGCAGGTGCAACCTTGGAGGGTACCAAACCGCAGCAACAGGTCTACTGACTGTATGAACCTCCATGTAGAAACAGCACATCCTGGTATTCACAATACTGAGCTCATGAAATTAAAATGGCACCGGCTGAGATGGTGAAAAAACTGGAATCTTCTGTGCCATATAGGCAACACTTTATCATACTGGTGTCGGAGCTGAGGATAAAACAGCCAACGCTCCATAATTAGCTTAATTAACTCCATAATCTTGCAAAAATTTTCATTTTACTTTTACGACAACAATTAACTGCCTGGCTGATTTTTCAGATAGCAACTACCTGTTAAATACTTTCCCCTGCAAGGTGAGTATTGGATTCCGTTGCTGTGAGGGCAGTGGGAGGAGACGAGGAGGAGAAGGAGCAGGAACTCATTTGTCTTTAAAGCATATGGCTCTTAGAGAAAGTGTTGGCGAATGTGAGAGCTGATATTCTTTAGGTGCTGAGACACTGTTAAACAAGTCACATTGTTGCTTAGGCACCCAAAGCCGGTAGATCCCGGAACGCTCACTGTATAGGAATGTGGTGAAGATAAGGTTCAACTTGATTTATATATTCTTAAGAGTCAATAAGAACGGTCATGTCTGAGAATTTAATTAAGTAGTCATTTTATGTGCAGTGATTTTGTGGCCGCCACACTTTTCCTTTCATCTGGCAGCGGAATATTGAGAATGTTTTATCATCTGATGTATCTAAACTTACAACCATCTTTACTTTATCATTTGGGTAAATTGATTGCAGCACATCCTTTTTTTTCTCACTAACATTTGCGGCTGAAATCACGCTCATTAGGTGGATCATATCAAAATAAACGGCGTCACTCTGCACATATCTGCGTAGAAGCATTTGGGGACGACATAAAGAGCCCCAGTATGGCCTTGGAGAGCGCTGTGTTAGATGTAGAGCAGGGCGCAGCTCCAAGAAACCTGCTGACTTTGTGGCGAATCCGGCAGTATGATTCCTTTATGACCATCAAGTGGAACAAATAAAGTTAAGGGTGTCCTCTGAGGGCTGATTATTCTATCCGGAAAGTGGTCCCCAGCCTTCCCCCTCCTACCCCGCCGTATCAGAATGGAGATGATTGTGTATTCCCCTTTACTCTGACCGCCCGGAGGAGCGTTCTCTTCTTGAGCTCCTGCATCTTGTTAAAAACTAGCCTCTTTTATTTCAGTTGTCTCCTCAAGTGACTGGTTCGCTACTTAGAATGGCACCGCGCTTCAGCCGGAGCCTCTCAATAATACCGCTGGCTTCTATTTGTGTGGCGTGTCACTGCCTCTGAGCTCTATTTGTTGATAAATTGGATTCATGCAGATCCAACAAGCATGATTTAATCACAAGGGAAGATGAATTCTTTTGAATGTTTTTCTGGCTTACACGTTTATGTATTTATCTCATTAGCAGGAAAAGGTTAGTGTAAAGAGGGCAATTGTTATTAGAAGACTTTAAAGAAATTAGTTTTTAGTATAAAAAAAAAAAAGAAAAATGAGGAGCCGCTTGCCTGTTTGGCGTGTGGTAGGGTGCAGACGTGTGATCGTCCATGTAGGTCAGAAATGATTTTTGCCCTGTGTGTCATCATGAGCGCTGAAGTGAGGAGTCCAGCAGAGACAGACAAGGCACTGTTGTCTTAATCAATAGCTCTGTGGTCTCGTTTTGTTCCCTTCTCTTTGACCAGAGGTCAGCAGCCGAAAGATCCTGTGATCATATTTGCTTGATTGTATTTCCTCCTTAATGATCGACCTACTAAACCCCATGATTGTAGCTGTAAAACAGCCGCGCTGTAAACAATGTTTGGCTTTGTGGCTACTTTGAAAGAACTGTCCCTTTTCAGAAAAAATGTTTTCGCTCTCAACCGGCGGTCATAGTTTAAATGATAAAATGATTCCACATCATTCTATTTTTGCTACTTATAAGCATTACAGTGTATGTAACAGCTCACATTGATCAGTGTTCTTAAATGCTCACTGATGTAGTCAGCCTCATTGTCATGCACTGCAGCCAATTCGTAAATCCATAGTTCATATTGAGTAACGGTTGAGACACTTCTATTTCACTAGCAGGTCCTTCAGTACTAAGATAGATAGAAATCAAGAGTCTACTATGAAACACAATTAAATATATGATTTAAAGATCCCATTCATTTCATCAGATGAATAAAATGAAATGTTTACTGCAAAGCTATTTTTTCCTCATCGTGACCTGTTTTTGTTATATAATATAAAAATCTGTTATGATTTTAGCAACAAAATCATTGATTTGAAAACAGGACAAAAAACAGGACAGGTCCTTTTACACAGACATTGCATATTACTGCAATGAAGCCCTCTCTCTATACCGCCTTTATTTCTTTACACAGAGGCACCATAACCTTGCCCTGCGATTTTAAATTGTGAGATGGCGTTTCTCTAATAAAAGAGTGGTGACAAGTGAGACACAGCAGTGCGTCTAAGATGGCGTTTCACAGGAATGAAGAGGAGCTAAAAAAGAATCATTTACCAGTCCACTTTATTTGTGGACGTCGCATTTGTCTTCACAATTTCTTAATGTTTGCGGTTGCTGTTCTCCTTGTTTCAGTTGGTTGCTAACCGTGGCTAGCTGTTTGATAACCAGCACCAATAGACACCGATACCTTAAAGCAATCCATAGTGCAAATACGGCAGTGGCTTTCCAGTCATTTCTCTCAACCACCATAAGCATCTTCAGTTTTGTGTTTGTACCTTCGACACGTGGACTTAAGTTTGTAATTTTCTCCATCGTTTAATATTTATATTCATTCTTATGGATAAATACCTCGACTCTCTCGTGATACCTGAGCAACCTGCAGCCAGCAGTGAAGGCCATAGGTCATAGCTCAAAGCAGTGGAAGGGATTTGGTGAATTGATAGTGAAACAGTGCTACTATTTCCAAAGCCAAAACTAAACGTTAAAGCTTAACACGCTTTTATGAGTTCTGAAGCCTTTTCAAAGCAGTTTTGAAACACTATATTAATGATATTTGAATGATAACAACGTTTAGAGTTTTATGCTTAATAAATGGAATATTGGATGGGATGAAATGTTGATGTTAACTAAATATGATTATTATTCATTAACTATTTATACTGTTATAAGCTGGAGCAGTTCTTGTTGACAAATACTAAATAAATACTATTAGTATTGTACCTAATAACCATATTAGAACACGTTTTGATCTTTTTTTTAATTTTCATCTTCTTTTATTCCGAAATTGTGTTCAATTCAATGTTTTCGGCATCTTCTCTGCTACGTTTTCCAGACAAGCATATGCTGGGTAGACGTCATTTATCAATGACAAGTACCTCCAAATGGTTTTCAGTTTCACAAAGTGGTGCTGGATGCTCGGTGGTCTGATGTGAAACTGCTGTCAGACTAAGTCAGGAAAACCTGCCTTTAACTTAAATAAGAATGTAGCAGCAAATTGCTCCTTTTTTAATCCTTTTAGCCCTGAGAGCTGACTTTGACACCATTGATCATCCAATTTAAATATGAACGCCGTGAGCACTGGGTGATATTACCTGCCCAACGCTCGACTGATTCATCTCCCACCATTCAAAGAGAAACTTTTATTTCACTAGTGATTCCCCATTGAGTTCCTCAGTGTTTAATTTTTGGACCTCTAATTTTGTAAGACGTGTTTCCTGGGGGCCCTATCATTTGTAAACACGATATTTAATTTCACTTCTTTGTTGATGATGTATAGCTATGTGCTATATGCTCTGCGCCTCAATCGTAATGATCCAAACAGTTGAACTGCCCTGACATCTTCAGGCATTTCATTCGTTAGCCGTTAGCCTAGTCTGTGTGTTGGTCCACCACACTGGTCCAGACTAAAATACCTTAACAAATACTGAATGGATCATCTTACATGATGAATTTTGCTTTCATCTGAGTTTTTCCTCAATAGTCACCGGCTGAAGGTTTTCACTTATCCAGCCAAATAGCTTAACCTCTACTTAGTATCTCTCTTGACCTCTGAGGTTCACTATTGTGGTATTGTGGAGAGAAATATTACAACTACTTGAAGAACAGTAATGAAATGTATTTTCATATTCCCTTTAGGGTTAATTCGCTGTATTCGCTTAGAAAAAAAATAGTTTTTATTTATTTGTGACCCAGGATGCCCATAAGGGGCAACAGGGTAAGCTGAAGAAGGCTAGTAAGAATCATGTTCAACACAATATAATGAAAACTAAAAATACATTTATACTCATTTATAATATATATTTATTTATAGTTGTTGCTTAAAACGCACCTTGCTTCATATTGAAAAATGATAGGAATAAGCCATATTTTGGGAAGGGCCAATTAACTGGACTTTTTCTCAGGGGCACAAACATTTCTGTGGGCTGGTTTGATTGGGACCAAATGCCTGGAAAAGTACAATGTATGTGCAATTAAAATAATAAATAAAGGCACAATGCAACCGCATTTAAAGACGAACCTTGCCAACAGGTGTATGGTGAGAAGATTTTTCCCAGTGTCGCTCCTGCCTGTTCCAACTTATTAGAGATGTGTTGCTGACATTCAACAGCTTCGTTCTGGCTGCTATTTTTCATTTTAACAAGCCATAGTGAATTTTAAAAATATTAATTTCCCTATTTATTTATTATTGAAAAATCTTTTTATTGCTTTTAATTTATTTTAGTCTTGTAATGGAATTAATTTATTCTTATTGATTAATTTTGTCCAACCTTCTTTTTAAACTCTTTTATCCTGGTGTTTTTATTCTTAGCGTCATTATTATTTGGAAAGTTGTGGTTTACTGAAGCGTGAGGCACTTTGTCATTCTGCGAATATTGTCATGCTGTCTTTAAATGTTCAGCAAGATGGATGCCAGCTCTCTCTCTTAACTGCAAAACAAATCTGGCTATGGGTATTAATAAAGTAACCTGAAACTGAACCCAATATTAAATTCAGAATATATTTGCTTAAAATTGTTCCACAATTCCAACTGTCACAGGATTTGCAAATTATAACATTGCAGCTATTGATTTTTTTACACTGCACCCCAAATTTTTCCGAATAAATTTTGTATTGACCAGCAGACTAAGTGATACTTTGTGTTAAGTAATATTCAACAAATGTTAATGTTTCACACTAAAACAAAAATATAAAGCAATTCAGATGAAAGGTTGAACTCTCAGTCTTTGCCTTAATTACTTAATTGCCTTTTTTTTCAATATTTTACAAAAATTTACATCCACAGACATTAATCATTCGGTCTCCAGAGTAAAAGTTAACTACAAAAGACTGGGTTCGTAATGTTCTAACCGCAAAAAAAGAAAAAAGCCTGATTTTAAAAAAGTTTTTTGCATGCTATCTTGTAGAAGACATTGAGAAAAAAATAAACATTTTTTTGTTTGTTTGTTTCTTTCCTTTTTTTTTTTTTTATTATTCCTTGATAGCACCTATAAATATGGAGGCATCATATGGAGGTAGTTCATTTAATTTAATTTTGTATTCATAACAAGTGGGAGGTTCTGAGCGTTATTCGCTGCAGCAACATTTTCAAAACACATTGAATATTAACATTTCCCTCATTTAGTTAAACAACACAAAACTCGGTGTTCTTCTTTTTCAGTGGATGTCTTGACAGGCATCACAAGTTACAATTAAATTGATCCCACTGGATTTCCTCATTCACTGTCTGTGTTCACACACGATGGTAGCTTCTGAGTGTTTGGTTATCGGGAATTTAAGGCACCAGTAGGTCCTTAGTCTTTTACCAAATTGAAGGGGGAAAAAAGCCCACACTGTCAGTTAAAAGACAGAAAAATAAGGCAATAAAATACAGCAATAAGAATTTAGTGACAAAACAAACTTCAGGACCTCTAAATGAACTAAGTTTACTTTGAATACAGCAAACATTGTGGTTAGTCCACCGAAAAAAGTGTTTATGCTCTTTACTGCTTCTGTTCTGATCTACAAATTAATGTCGGGATACATCCATGCCAATTGCATTCATTAGCATGTTACCAGCTGTTTGGGTCCAGTCGCAACTTTCTTTGCACCGATCTTTCACATCCTGATATGGAGGAGAAATTTCAATCCAGATCAGATCTGACTTTGAAAAACAAATAATCACCATGGAAAATGCAATTGACTTTGTAATTGTACGGCTGTGTCCTAAGTTATTTATTAATATCCTCGGTGTGTTTATCTGCTGTGGGAGGCGCTGTGCATCTTGATGTTCTCAGATTCATACTCTGAATATGGACATTCCACAACGCCAACTGAGGAGGTGAAGTGAGAGAAAAGCCATAATTTTTTTTGCTGTCGCTCTCAGAATTCACAATGAAGCAGTAAAACACAGTGGCACGGCTTTAAGCTCAACAGAGGCAGCAGCACATTGCTTAAGACATCCTTTCTGGGGAAAGAGGAAGCACTGATTATTTCCATTGCAGTTAAATAAGGTAACTTTGTGACTTTTATCTTCCATACTACTTCAGCATTTTGGGTAAAATGCTTCTTTGCCATCTTGCTTAGAAGACACAATTGCTCTCAAGTCTGTATTTTGTGTAAATAAGGAGAAAACCAACAGTTCGTTAGCTTAGTGTAGCATATACAGCCAACTTGACTCTGTCCTTAGGTGACAAAATTCCACTAAAACTCCATCAGTATATCACATCTTGTGATTTTATTCCCGCACTATATCTCACAGGTGCAGTGACTTTCTGTGGTGTTAGTTGTCTTAGTTGTTTTAGCCCAAAAAGTTACTGTTGGGTCCATCTTAAAAACAAGTTGAGCCAACTTTTTAATGATTAATAGTTAACTTAATTAGGCTTAACTCAATAAAGTTCTGTGAACTTTAAATTTTGAGGAAACTTGGACGGTAACTTTTTGAATTTAAAGCTGAGGTATGTAAACTATTTCTGGTGTCATTGGGCAAAAATTCAACAATAACCTGAGAGGGTAATTGTAATTCAAGTTGCCTGAAAAAACTAGATTCCTGCACCTCCCCTAGGCTCTGTGTTCAGTCTTTACTCAAATCTACCTGAGACGGTACTTAAAAAAGTCATATCAGAGAGAGGGTGTTTCTACTGGCTGCTTTGCAAAGGACGATGTGAACATCCCCATAGACAGTGAAAGGCCAGTAAAAAGTAGGACCTCCCAGCAGGGAAATTTGCTCATCCCACATTATCAACAAGTGCATACATGGCAAAGAGCCAAAAACACAGAAGACTGACATGTCAAAATACTGTGTAGAAGGGCGGAGTGGAGCAGAAACAGAAAGAGGAGGGGGAGTTCAGTTGCCCCTTTTGGGTTCTCATGTTTGATTCCCAGAAGTTACAAACCCCAGCTTTAAAACAACTAGTTTTATTTTAAAATGTTGTTCTTTGGACTCAATGTTTGGTATTGCGTTCTGTGGTTTATGTGGTGCACCACACAAAGATTTGCATGACCTTGTGACTTTCTTGGCCGTGTTCAGACATGGCACTAACATGCTTTCTGAGTGATTGAATCACAAGAGGACGACTCCTTTAAGTACAGGTCTCAACGCATTCAGGACGCATTTGAGATCTGACCACTGAGACGATATTCAGAGGTGATCTGGGCCACATTCTTACACCACTGTGAACAACAATGTGTCTCAGGCCACATTGAAAGACCATTTACTTCATTCATGCGCCAACAGCATCATTTTAACTTAAATCTTGTTAAGTCCATAGAGGTACAGTATATTACGAGTGGCTCCAACATTTAAACATTGCAAAAAGCCAAGAAATAGACATAATCTGAAATGTTTCGATGCTCCTGCATCCCAAGGTCTACTGTTTTGTTGACCTAACACAGGAAGCAGGCTTCTTTAATTGAGTGTGATGCTGCCCCCGCTGGATAAAAACAGCAACACATTTGGACTTCGGAAACAGAAATACTGTCTGTGCTTCTTTGCATACGGAGCAGGGAGGTAAGATCTGATCACATGGACGCATGGGGGTATGCATTGTAAAGCCAGGTGTGAACACGCAAGCTAAGAGCTGTCCAGCCAGGATACATGATTACTTTTTGACTTTAAGCAGAGATGTGGTCTTGCAACGCCACACCGACCTACACTGTAAAAACATAGTGAAAGTCTTGGCTTGGAAAAGTTAGTGCCATAAAACACAGAGTTTGTTTATACAAAGTACGAAGATGTTATTGAGTCCGTGCTGTTTTTATACATTGATTTCTGTACCGATTAAAGATTAAAAGATCTGATAAGTGAGCTTGTGCTATGTTATTAAGCAGACTTTTAAAGAGCAAGGCTAGCAGTTTCCTCTGTATATATTCTTTATGCCAAGCTGAACTAACCAGCTCCCTTATGTCTAAAAAACTGACTTGAGAATGGCATCAATGGTATCTCCTCAAATTCAAAATTCACTGTTGAGCTTTTCCATTTAGGCATCCAACTGTATCTATATTATGCGAGCCTCTCATAGAAATATGCGTATCCGTGTAGAATCCCAGGTACCAACATCAAAGAACAGCTGTTCAGGGACACACACATTACTGCATGACCTCTCTTAACTTATGGGTAAATAGTGAAACAGAATACTCTGGGGGCTTAAGAAAGGCTCGCCCTATAGTTTTGCCATGACATCGGGCCTCCGAGTCATCTTAGGCACCATCCACAACGCATTTAAGATTTCAAATATGTTGCTTAGAGCACATTTTTGGATTTCTTTGATGGCTGTGTTGGCCGCGGACCAGAACACAGCATGAAATCTGTCTACAATAACCAATGAGACACATTCTGCAAGGAGTCAGTAGCAGACAGGGCATCTCTACAAATGGTTTGGAATTTTTTTTCCTCTCTGTGTCATGGTTATCTGATCATCAGTCAAGGGAAAAGGTAAGTACGGAGCGCAAACAAAAGGTGCTTGAATAAACTAGCTCCCGGCCACATTATTCAGACTCTGGGTATTGTACTCAGCTGACAAGCCTCGACAGGACATGAACAGCCAGAAAAGCTTCTCCTGGGATGGGTAGGACTCGACCAGGCTCTCACTGGATTTTAAAAAAAACAAAACAGTTATGTAGATGATCTGTATATGCGCTCCTGTATAACAAATCACAACATTGTAAAGAATCCAAACTTAAAAGCTAGGACACTTGTAAGATATTATGCAATGCACCGCAGCAGCCTTGCAGGATATACTTGTTGGCATAAGTGTTCAGACTACATTTTTTCTTTCCTCTTTTCTGTTCTGTTGTTCATTTCAAGACCTCACATCATTTTGAATTTGACAGGTGTTCCCAGTAATTTGTCCACTGCACCGTTGGAGCAAAAACCTCAGAAACGCTCCACAACACAATGTAGTCAGTCCAAAAAATGCACTAAAGACAACCCATTTCAGCGAAAGAGTTGAATAAACAAGGCTGATACCATGTAAACAGCAATTTTAAAAAGTTAGGTTCCCAACACTGTAAATCCCAATTTGCTCTCTCAGCTTAAAAAATGTAGTGGGAAAAGCTCGCACGCAAAAGTTTGGTACAGTTATGTCCAGCTCACAAGGGATGCGTGTTCATGTCAAGTGAACATAAAGTTTTTATGTCATTTCAACATTCCAGAACATTTGTGTGTACAGTAAAATTCTGCATCATGGATGGACAGGACTAGCATATCAGATTAAAGATGTTCTGCACACATGCATCCATTGATCGTTTGATTGATTTGATTGGATTTTTTTTCATTTGTTGAATTGTTTCAGGTCACAAGTTCTTTTATATATAACATATTTTTATTGCACTTGCACGGATATTTTATATTTTTTCTATACCATTCACAGCTTCACAGTCTTCACCTATGGACCAGAGTGAAGTTTTATCTTTCTAATGGCTATCTGACATCTGGATTCCCATTGGATTTCTTGCAACATTTATGGTTATTTAGGATGAAGCCCCTGATTGTGGTGACCCCATGACCCCTCGTCCTCCGGTTTCCAGTTGAGTTACTTAGTTGTTGTTGTTTATATTCCCCTGTTATCAGTTTAAGGCTTTAACTTTAAGGTTATTATTTCAGTTATCTTGTTGACCAATATCCTTTACAGCTGTTTTTATTCAAAGAACACAGTCTGCCCTTCCCTTATTTGCCCGATAAAAAGATCTTATCAGTTACTTTTACGAGAAAAGCTTTGTAATTTCTAGCATTTCTTCTATTGGGCAAGTTCAGCTATGTTACTGTAGATGAGCGTGACATTTGGGGGCTCTGCTTCACAACATAATGAACCCAGTGTAACGCTTTTGTGTCAGATATGCATAATGAAACACTATCTGCATGCATAATCAAAGTTGCAGAACCTCATCAGCCATAGAAAAAAAACTCTAGAACTCTTTTTTATTGGCTCCAATCAAATTTCTCTGTGATCACTGGAACAGAATGTAGACCATTACGCTTACTACAGCATTAAAACAAAAGTGTCCACAGAGAGCTAAAAACTCCTCTGGGGCTGCTGGTTTTTATTTACATTGAACTGAAGTTGCTGTTGCTATTTTCACTCCACGATTTCAAATATAACCCACCAAGCAGCAGAATACAGAGTGATATTTTGCAATTATGAGTCGGCATCAATATTACACCCCCCCACCCCCCACCCACCCACGCTCTGAGAAATATATTGTTTGTCTTTCCAAGCTAGCAGTGGCAGTCTTCCTTGCCATAAATATCTTGTGTCACTGGAGCATTCCTCTGTCTTCACCACAACCTTTGAGTATTTTGGGAGATTACCTGGTCTGCACTGATGCTTTCATTCCAGTGGACTGATCACAGGAGCCCAGATCCAGCTGTGTCATGATTTGTAGAGAGGGGGGAAAAAAAAAACCCACAGCTGATAACAAACCGAGACACTGAGTGATGTGGGGTAAAGGCGTGACTTTAAAAGCAACACACAGCATTTGAATTGTATCAGGGGACAGTGCTAATAATGTTGAGATTAACACCAATTTAAGCCTCTTTGATTGAAGTGGGGCTAAAAACAACTCTGGCTCAAGATCACGGATGATAGCATCAACATGAGACATGCTACTGAGCACAGGAATGAATATGAATCAGGGGCCTGCAGGGGCAGACGCATCATCATCCCTCAACAGCAGCCTTAGTTGCCCCAGACAGCTGGAATGTTCCACCGGGATGACAGAAGGTGTGTCCGATCACACAGCAACATCCCCCCACCTCTGTCAACAGCCGCCCTTCCCCATCAGCATGCCTCCTGCTTGAACCCCCCCACCAGCTCTAATCTCCCGGCCTGAGCTAAGCGGTGGGTCGAGACAAATGGCGAGGAGCTGCTTGGTGGTGAAGACGCAGCAGGTGCTGTACTGTCAGAGGCCACTTCACACCTCCTGTCTCTCCCTTTCTCCCACACGCCGCCGCCACTATCGAACACCCCCCACCCCCCGTGAGCCTCGGCCACTCTCTACGGGGGAAAGGAGAGGGGGACTCTCCAGGCTCTGCTTTGTTATCAGCCTGCCCCAGCTTTGAAGTGAGCTGAGCCAGAATCAGGACTGTGTTTACTTGAAGGCATCTCCCTTGTTGTGTGCGTCAGCCTGAGGTAATTACGGCTCAGCCAGTCGCCCTGACCGTGATGACACGGTGGGGTAGGTGTGGAGCACTAGGCAGGGCGAGGACTACATCAGCGTCTGAGGCTGCTCTTACTCACTAGGATGTGGTGCAAACAAGAGAGCTCCCAAGCGGGGGTCTGCTTGCATGGGCATGACTTGTTAAAATAAGCAGCGACCATGGCCAACATTGTCCCTTAATTGTGTTGTTATCTTGAGGCGCGGGCCTGTCGGGCTTTTTTCTCAGTGGGGTGTCACATCAAAGACTTGTTAGGCAGACCAGTACATTTGGAAATAGAATTATCAGTGCATGTCAAAGTGGCAACATGCTTAAAGGTGTCATTGGACATCCTGATCTAACAAACAAAAGTGTGTGGAGGCCTCAACATTTTACAAGTTGCACCTTTAAGATGTTATTTTGCAAAATAATATGGGACTTGAAGTGTCTGATAAAGAAACAGTGACTCATAGGCATGAAATCAGTGCTTTTGTGTTGGAAATTTTGCTGTTTAAGTTTGCTGACGTAATTACTAAACTAAATCAAAGAAATAATTCCATATTTACATATTTCCATATTTTGGACAAATGTAGTTATATTTTTGTTTCTGTGTCAAAGGTTAGCGATGATATTAGTCCTTGGTTTCTGCTGGCCAACATGCAGCTGCATCTTGTATTCTTAGTTTAGCATTTAGACTCACAATAGAGGGAAACAGCAACAGGGGGCACCAAGAAAGCTTCCTAATAATAAATAGCTGTTTATTCTGTAGAAAGTAAGAGTGTGAAATGTAGAACCAACTACTGTGTGATAAGAAATGTAATAATTCAGTTAATCAAGAGTTGAATTGAGCGATGGGGGAAGAGCTTGCCATCCCCTGATCAGCAGTTCGACACCTAACCTCTGCAGTCAGTGTGTCAAAGAGGTCTTTACTGAATCTCAAATTGCCACGCCATCGTTGTGTGAATTTATGCTTGAATTGTTTCCAATCTTAAAACTGCCAGCTGTGCATGCTTGTGTGTGCAGGCGTGAATATGACTGATATTTGTCCATCTCTCAGTTCTTTCTGATTTGGTGTTAATCTACAAGCCCAGAAGATGCAGAAATCTCCAAAAAAAGAAAAAAAGTTAAAAATAAATATTTTACTTTCTCAAAATGCTAAGTGAGTTCCTAACAGCTGGGCACTGTAGCTTGTTGCATTACTAACATTAATAATACAGGACTGAATAGTGCGTTGGTGGGGAACTATTTTTTTGTGCTAGTTGATAAACAATCAGTGCTCCGAGTCACAACAGCAGCAACAGTGATGATGGATTGAACATAAAGCCAGTACTCATATTCAAAGCATATAATTCCCAATTTGTGTTTTTGATCATTTCTGGACAAGAATGGGGGCCTTTGGCCTAGAGTAATAATCCATACAATCAAACCTGGACAATAAGCAGAAGATCAAATCTATTTTTGCTTTTGTTCCTCTGAACATGTTGATAATGTCAGCGTTAGCATGTGGTCAAAGGTCAGAATCCACACAAAGCTGCTGAGGCTTTGTGCAGATACTGGTGGACTGGATGTAATCTGGAACTCGAAGGATGCTGGAGATTTCAAAAGGCCAGATCTCGTTCTACGGGCCTGGTCCAGTTGTTAGAGAGAAATACTACAGAAAATAAGTCTTGCACTGTCTGTACTATTCTGTCAGGTGTATCTTATGACTGCATGCATCATTTGAACCTATTACAGAGTGATAGGAAATTCTGCGCTTTTGGCGCTGACTGCAGTCTCTTTGTTATTGGAGGCATATTTCAAAAACAAATCCAGGCAAAATTTCCCTATTCATCTTATGAAATTCTTTCAACTTGCCAAAATTAATTTATCTGTTATCCAGATTTAATAGATGTTCTCGCTTGTGAAAGAAAAATTTCCAATCTTCTTCGAAAACCACTGGAGCACACAGCTAATTTAAAAAAAATGTAAATCAATTCTCTTTAATGAATAAGAAGTTTCATTTGAATATATATATACACGTATATAATAGCATAGATTTCCACACAGACCAAGGTGACAAATCACATATGACACAGAGTTAATGTGACAGTGAAAGCTTTTTCAAAGCAAGTACACATACAGATTAGGGAGGATCTACAAAGTCTATCGCAATCTGATAACAGTTCTGGTGCTTTCATTTGTGAGTGTCTCTACTTTTATCTTCCACAACCGCTGAGCTTCTCTTATCGTGTGCAGAACAGTCTGGAATTCCAGTCACTGATAATTGTCTCGTGATCTTTAGCTTCCCAGGAGAAGACTTGAAAAAACTGACATGGACGGTAAAATATTTCACAAACGAACTTGCAACCATATGTTTGGACTGGTACAATGGCGCTCGCTACAACACCTTTACATCATCTTAGTTGGAGGAGAAATATCTATTTATGCTCCCCTGGGAAATTGATACAAATGAAGTAAGAGCTTGGCAGAATTTTGATGTTTAAAATGCATTTAATAACTTTTTCAGCATGCATTGATGCAGTTCACAGCGCTCCATCAAAAACATTTCCCTCAAGTTAAAGGGATTTTTCAGCGTTGGAAAATATGCACATTCACTCTTTTCATAAGAGATAAGAGGATCATCCTCCTCTAATGTCTGCATGGCAAAAGGGAAGCTATAGCTAGCAGCTGCTGGCATGTACAGTAGGAGCTAGCATCATATTGAACATAATATGAACATGAGAATGATTATGATCTGTTCATGTCTTGGAGCAACAGAGTTAAAAAGTAGGAAAATTTACGTTGAACTACTTTGTATCGTAAATATGGAACAGTTAACAGTTATCTTAGCTTTGTACAAATAAGGGAAACCTTTCTTTTCAATTGTTGATTGGTGAATTAATATAAAATCAAAGTGAAAAAAGGACACATGGTTGTGCTGGACATCGGGAGCAGATTTTCCAAAGGTTAAACAAAACGTAAAAAATAAAATAAATATTTAAAACTTAATTATTAAGCAGATTTTGCTAAGTGTGAAAAGGTTAAAAGCTCACTAAACTAGGCTAAGCTAACCAGCTGCTGTTGGATTCATATTTTGCTAATCAATCTCCTCTAACTCTGGGCAAGGGAGATTGAACGGTCTCAAAATATCGACCTAGTCCTTTAAGTTAGAGGCACTCGGGTTTGCTTTGTGATCCTCAGGAAATCTGGGGAATACACAGATGTTAGCAAAAAAGGATGACATCACTGAGATGAGCAGAACCGCCTCATCATCTCTGAATTCATCATCTCACAATACTGAAGTTTATCTTTGAAGTAGCTGCCCCATCCCCCCAAACCCCTTGTTCTTTATTCCACTTGTGTTCTCATGTACATTACAACGTTTTTGTTTGACAAGAGAAACATTTAGCAGGGTTTCAAAATAGCCATAATTAATGCTGTTTACATACACACACACACACACACACACACAAATGTTTGAAAGCTTGTTCAGTGTTTCATCTCTCGCTGCAAAATGAATCACAGACATGCAGCCTGGAGACATATAACTTGAGGGTGAGGTAAAGCTCTTCTGCCTCAATGCCAAGAGAGAGCAGAGGCAATGGTTGACCTTGTCCTTCTTTGCTGTTGGTCTGTGGGTTTGGGCCAGGGACAGGAACTCCCTGTACAGACACTGTGTCTGCGATTGCTGAAACTACTCCACAGTAGAACGCTTTGTTCACTGCCACCAAGGAAAACCTAGACAACAAAAACACACACATTCTGGAAAAAAGAACACTCGAGAAGGGCTCGTTTTCTCCTCAAAAAATCATGCTTGCGTTTCAGTGGTAAATAATATTCCCTGTAGAAGGGGAAACTCTTGCAGCTTTACAAAAACGTCTCGTGATAAAACACACAAGACCTGTTGTTATCTAGCCATTAATCTAAATTTACAAGTGGTGAGAGGGGATGATGTCTTGTGTAGCAATAAAAAAGAGCCCATAACCACTTTGTGACCAACGACTGAAGTTGTTTAACTGCGTGGGTGGGGGTTGGGAGGCGTGTGAGTGTGAAACTAAAAGAATTTAGAGGTTATGTGGTTATCTGCTGTATATCACTTAGAATCGTCCCAGCCAAGAAAAATAACAATGCAGATGGATGATTTGATTCCGAGCGGCTAAATCCAGCCTGTTGGCATCCAAACGACTCTAGCGACACAGTATTCAAATGCCAGATGTTTCTGTGACCGCAGCCTGATAAAAGATTCATGCTACAGCAACATTTGGTCCTCGGCAGTCAGAGAGCTACTTGGCATTTTTCATTCACTGACCAAATATCACTGGCGAATTGTGTCATTTCAATCACTGTGCCTTCAAAACTGATAGGTTATCCAATTATGTGCGCTGATGCATTTGCTGCGAAGCTGGAACATTGCTCATGACCTTTTCTTAGTAGAAATGAAGACCCCCCCCACGGCTAAGCAAAAACTCCACCCTTTATGCATGAGTCATGTTGGGAGAGTCAAACAAGCTTATGTGATTAATCTGCCATGTTACTTCCGGAGAAGAGCTTTTTAACAAACCAGCCACCGTGCTCGTCACCTCGCCCCCCCTCTCTGTGTTCTTCTGTCTTTTGCAGAGAGCTGGCGACTGGTGGCTGAAGGTCCTCTGCTGATCTTTGGTCTGTGCCTCAGAGCAGGTTATCGGTCCCTGCAGCAAGCCGCCACGCGCGTATTGCACCTGATTGTCTCATCGGCGCATTCCAGGTGAGAGGGCCGACAAGCTGGGGCAGAGCACCCAGACAGTGATACACTTGTTCGGCAGCCACAGGTGTAGCTGCCCTCTTTTTCTCCGCACTCTCCCAGAGGTGTTAGTGGAGAAGCAAGGGTAATCTGAAGTTGAAATGGGGGGAGAGAAATCAATGACAAATGACTTGGCCCCTTCATGAAGCGTGGCTAGAGAGGAAGGAGCATTTATATGTGCGGCCAGGTTATTGACCTACATACCTGTTCATCTGTCAAAAGTGGACTCAGGAGTAAAGAAATACAATCAAGTAATAGGCCGAGAGGGAGAGAGGAAAACAATTGGCTGGCCATCATAAAAACGAATTTCCCAGCATTGACCCAGTCTCAGCGGTGCACATGGGCCAAAGTAAGCGCAGCCAGTCTGGAAATGGCTGCAGGGGTCTGACAGTAGACTCTATAACAGGAATGATATAGTAATCCATATTATTCATATGTTTGCAGTTAAACTAATGGTTAAATAAACCTAAGCCCTGTTTCCTGGCCTATGGTGGTCAAACATTTCACAAAGTACATTTCTTTTTGAATGCTAGTCCAGTAGAGAGTTCAGTTACTGGAACTGATTAGTTTGACACAGCTTTTGCTTTTTCACCATTAGCACCCTCACCTTTCTTTGCTTGCTGTGCTAATCTGCTAAATAATCAGACATTTCTTGGGAAAACATCTACTTTTGTCAAATGAATATCTGTAAGTGAGGTGCTCCTTCATCACCTGCAAGCAGAGAAAAGACGAATGCCAGAATGCTCTTTCAAGTATCCTGGGTTGACTAAACAATACACGAACATATTGGACAACTACCTGAATATTTTTTCGTTTTGTGAAATCATTTGTACGAAAGGCACGTCCCCTTTCCCTCCCTTTACCATAGGAAAATGAAGGGTTAATGAATTGATGGTGTTAGATTTAATTTGTCCCAGATTTGTGATTCATTAGTCAATCTGCGGATTATCTTTGTGATTAAGTAATTAATTGACAGGCATATTATATTTCAATAATTACAAACAGAAGTCAAGCCTAAGTTGCTTCCCCATCACTTTGTCCTTCACCTGGACATATTAAATGCAGCTCGTCAGAAAATAAAATCTAAATGGTTCCTGATTATGAATTTAATTCCACCTTCCAAAGCAGATTAATGCTTTAATGCTCTACTAAATCTCCCAGACATTAATAACTCGCTTTCATCCATTCAGACGCGCACCATCTAAATTTGTGCCTTTCTGGGTCTGTTCGGCTGCCACTGAGGGGTGATCAGCCATTCAGGCGAGGGGGGAAACAGGAAATAAAGCCTTTTAATGATGTAATTGGCAGCAGATGCAGAGGTAGATTGAGATAAAGGAGGAGGAATTCAAAATAATATCTGTTTGGGCATGCAGCAAGCATCACAGATACAGAGGGATCATGTTTTGACTTTCGTCTCACTGATTCATTGTTGCTCAAGTGCTTTCATTTTACGGTGACATTAACAGCGTTGGTCATATTGTGGAGGGCTACCGCAGCATGTCTGAAGAAGCCTACAGAGGACAAAATAGCTCATATATAAATAACAGTGCGCGCTGCTTGCAAACAGCATTATCATCTCTACTCATTCAGATTCTCCTGACGCTGGAAACGCTCCAGAAGCTCCTCCAGGATGCTCGCTCATGTGAAAGTCGTGGCGAAGAGAACAACCAGGGGGAGGTCAAGTAGCCTCTTTCTGCTGCCTTCCTTGTGGTCTGACAATGAGGCGATGAGAACAACAAGGCATAGCTGAGTAAGAGGATGTGGAGGGGGGCGGATGCAGGCTGGGACCTGCTTCAGCATTAAGCTATGCCTTTGTAAAGCAGAAGCACTTGCCTGTGGCAGGTGCAGGTAGCAGACATGACGCTGCTGAGGTGAGGTGTTTCTTTGAGGAGTACCTGTCGAGTTGTCGGGACAAGTTGGAGGACGCAGTCACCACCCTGCTCTGAAAGCCAAGGCAAATCCACTTACTGTGTGACGCGCTCCTAAAGACATGATGGAGGAACTGGAAAATCCCAGGGCTCGAACTCAAAATTATAGGATTGTTGTGATGCTAATGTGGAAGGCTAATGTGGACCATAATACATCAAAACAGCAATTACAATCCCAGTGAATCTCTCTTTTGTGTCACACCTGGAAAAAGAAAAAGAAAAAAAAAAAGCATTTATACGCTAAAGTTATGTATTAATCACTTGGTCCTCAGCTGTTATATTCAAAATGAAAAATGTTAGTTTTTATGGGACAGAGAGGGTACAAAATGTGGGGTTTATTAAGCCCTGCCTGTATTCAGTCTCCTGCTCCATTTTGCCATTCCTGTGTTTATGCCACAGAGGCACCTGTAGCTACACAGCGCAGCAAATCGGCCGCTTGCAAGTCTGGCCATGTCACGGGATTCCTGTCATCACAGTGCAACAGTGATCATCAGCACTGAGGAGTCTGACTGAGGGGGAAAAAAGGCAAATGAAAAGGCCCAGTGGGAAAAATGCAAAGAGGAATCTTCTGCTGGAGATATGACTGCGCTATACTCGCTCAAAACATTTTCATGTGGGAGGGATGGCAATTGATGGCCCAAGGCAATCGTTTCTCGGCTTCACGCGAACCCTTTTTTTTCCTGACGTCCTGCAAAGAAAAAGAGGGAGCGTCTTCACATTGGTGGTGTTTGGGGCAGAATTGATCAATCCAGAGCCTGTTTCAGCCTGTGTTTATTAAAAAACCCCCAGAGTGAGATGATGAAAAAAAACAAAGATTTTTCGCCCTCATGCTGACTTGGAAAATCAAAGACCATGTCTTTGCCCACCAACATGGAATCGCAGGAATTTAAATAGACCTCTTTAAGTCCCATTTAAGCCTCCAAATCTGAAGAGTTTTATCAGCAGGTAATTTCAGAGCGGACTTACATGCCGCTCTTATAATTATCTCGTGAGTCTTAGCGGCAAGTGGAGCAAACGCAATGATATGGATCTGAAAACACAAAGTTTTAGCCGCAATTATGACCGCGGACACCTGAAGGAGGGGAGGCTGCTTTTTTGGGGTTTTTTTTCTTAACAATGAGGGCAGGGTAAACAAAACGATCCGTCTTCCCTCCTCTGTTTGCTTTGCCTGAGTGAACAGCAGATCCACCAGCATGGCAGTGTCAGAATAGATTAGCACCATGGTCCATCTCCCTGGCTTCACAAAATAAAATCCTCTTAAAAGCAGGGGATGTCACTCAATCTCCCGAGACATGTACTTGCACGGTGGACTTAGGAGCCCTGACTGCTGGGAAATATCTGCACAAACGGAGGAAGTTTAAACTGAAAATGAGCTGCCGAAGAAGTGTTTGCCAGGCCGCGTAAAATCTCCTGCACTGCTATTTTGACCTTAAATGGGAATCTGCAAGGTGTTAAAGCTAGTCATCTTTAAAGTTTAAACTGTATGCTGCTGCGGCCTCTCATGAAGACATACGGAACGTCTCAGAAAGAACAGGTTCACGTTGCCTTCGGCTAACTTTTTATTTATTGTTTTTATTCTAAAATCACAGCCCAGGGCCGAGAGCAAAAGAGGGTTTCTCCAAACCAATTCACAGTTTTCAATCCATGTAACTAAGAAAACAACAGGAAGTTCCTCTGCAAAGAGCCCAAAGGCAGAGGTTAAGAGTTCATCGGTCACAAAATCACTCCACCATTCCTGCAGACGACTTTATCTACGACCAACAAATATCTGAAGCTACATAGATTTGATTTTTTTAAAAAAGTAAGAAACCATAATAGACTGATAGACAGATAATTGATTTTGTTCATTTATTAAACTTGTGTGGCACTGTAACATTTATGTCACACTAAAACTGAGTGAAGAGCAGACAGTGGAACTTAAAGCAGGATCAGACATGATGATCTGAAAGCTTCTTCTTTTTTTTTTTTCTTTTTAATCTATATTTTATGTAATGCCAGGAGAATTCTGTTCTCCTAGACGGGTCTATGATTCGTTGCTCTCTCTAGTGTGCTCCTTATGCTCTTTGTTGCATATTGTTGCATATTATTTCACTGTAACTTTTTCTATTTCATTTTATGTTTTTGCGCCATGTGTTTGTTTGTTTTTTATTCTCATTTATTCTGCAATGGTTCACTATATTCCATTTTTTATTATTGCTAATTGTTTTTGGATGTCATGGTGTTGTCGAAGAGGTCCGAGGCAGTGAAGAGGTTAATGAATCTAAAAGTCTTTATTTTTTGTGGCTATTATGCCCATAAAAATACTCTATCCTGTCATCAAGGCCTTCATTGGGGCAAAGTAAAGAGCACCAGAGGGACCATTTTCTTTATTCTTGAGCGACCTGGTATCTTTAATTTTTAGGAGAGGCGGGGAACTGAACATTAGAGTAAGTCATTGTTTATAGTAAAGCACTTTCAGTGTGTCTATGCTTGAAATGTGCCGCATAAAGAAAGCTGCTTCATCTTGTTTTGCCTATCTGTCGGGGATTGCAAACTATAGGCTATAAATGCTGTGGTATGTTGCACTGCTCCACGCTATATACTTCTCTTTAAATAATGCAACTCTCCTGAAGCCCCGACTTTCTGCTGTTCCTTACATGTCCATCAATAACATACAGTCGGCGCTCTTTTTCTACTGTTTGCTATAAAAAACAACCAGCCCACTTCCACTGAAACCAAGTTTCTGTTTTAAGGTGTATGAACAACAATAACAGAAATTACACTTTAAAATAGAAAACAAGAAATGTGGATGAACACCAATCTCTCACCTCATGATGATGATACTAGAGAAAAGAGCCAGACTGTTCTCTGCAGTGGCAAAACCAGGATGTTTGAGGGGCGAAAGAAATAAAGTAGGCACCAGCTATATGTGTTGGAGCACCAAAGCAAAAAAAGTCATACATTTACAGCGAAATAGTAGAAATCCTGGTTGAGATTAACATTTTTAATATGCACCTCTGTAATAAAACTCACACTGAACGATCACCTATCTACCCATATATTTCTTAATGACTAGAGAGTACTTGGACAGCGCTAGGACACCAGGACAACATTTTACAATAATGATACATTAACCAACATTGGTAAGTGCAGTAACAAACATTTACTGCAGTACTACAGTTAATTAATGTGTCATGTAATCAGTCCTACTGATAACAAGGTACTTACTCCATAGTTTTCAACTGTACTAGTTAGGTAACACAGTAATGCCCATTAACTAACAGTTAAATAATACAATGAGAAGCATTTGGACACAGATGGTCACCTAACCCTAAACCTAATAAAGCATTTATTAACCTGGATTTACCATTTATTAACGCTCTTTGTGATGCTCATTGTAAAGTTGAAAAAATATATCCCTTAAATGATCAATGCTCAATAAAACGGCTTTAAACTATAGAACAAAATATAAGTTAGTATCTTAGTTGGCATGAAGACCATTATTAAATGATTAGTTGACACATTTATTAACTGTATTGCTTATTAATGCCTTTTCTAGAGTTAATTAATTGACCTTTCTTGTGCTTCTTAAAAATCCTTCAATAAAGATCTGAATCTGATCCAGATCTCTCCCAGAATATTAAATAAAATAAAAAAATAAATGAGTTATCATTGAGCTACGTTTTGAGTTATCCTGTTTACAGACAGATAAACAAATGCTGGTTGAATTAATTAATTAAAAAAAAATCCCCCCCCCCTCAGCAGAGGAAGAATTACTATTATGAGCGAGATGGATTATAAATTGATCAGTTGTAGCTTGTAATAGTTTTAAGGGGCAATTTTAATGCATTTGTTTATGCTATGCTATGCCACTATGTCAAAATAATGTTTTGAAGGCAAAAAGGGGTTTTCCTCTAACATCAGGGCACCCCATCATCCCAAAAAAATCCCCCCCCCCTCAGCAGAGGAAGAATTACTATTATGAGCGAGATGGATTATAAATTGATCAGTTGTAGCTTGTAATAGTTTTAAGGGGCAATTTTAATGCATTTGTTTATGCTATGCTATGCCACTATGTCAAAATAATGTTTTGAAGGCAAAAAGGGGTTTTCCTCTAACATCAGGGCACCCCATCATCCCCACCCTGCCCCCCTCACTGCTAACTCGCCTCACAGGGTGACCATTACGAAACACCAATGTCAGCTATGTTGCTCTCAGCTACTTCAATGTGTGTCAGAGCAATCATCTCAACGCAACACAGGTACTAACATCATGTAGATTACACACTCACACAATGCGACCGCAAACTTGTCAGTGCTGCTTGTCACAGGAGCGCAAGAGACATTTTTTTTGTTCCTCGAGCTTCAAGGAAAGATCAGCTGTCGTTTGAGGCAAGGATGTAATAATCTACATTTTCAGCGGAGCTGCATGTATCTCCCCTCACACTGATTGGAATCACTTTCTTCACCACGACAAGAATCCTCTCCCCTCTTCTTTTCATCAAAGTGTTATTGATCATTGGAGTTTCTGAGACACAGAGAGCAGGTGTGATCATCATCCCAATGCATCTTCAGTGTGTACGTGTATGTGTGTGTCAGAGAGTCGTCGATGAATGCAGTCTGATGGGGGGTGTGTGACATTATCATAGTCATCCATGATTTATTTAGAAACTCAAAGAACTTTCCAGTTAGTTGAATGTTGCTTTTTATCACTCCAAAATTTTCTGTGCAAAATCCTACAGGCCAGCAGAAGCAGCACTTTACCTGGCAGTATTTGTGTTTATCTGTGCATGTGCATGCATGCACGTATGTGTGAGTGTTTGCGTCAGCTCTGGCATAATGATAGACTGACAGTGGGAGAGACAACACCACCCCAAGCTAGCAGAAAAGCCCTGCATTCCTTGGCTGCAAGCTGTGAATCTGAGCACAGATTACAGGTTAAAACACGCAGCCAGGAGCCACCACTGTTTTAGTAAATACTTTCAGAGCCCATGTTTAGAGATCATA
>KV751351.1:2632657-2646760 GCA_001698575.1 Mola mola
AAAGTATAATTTATTGATGTTTGAAAATCGGCTTCAACTGCTCAGCAAAGGTGCCTGGTTGTATCCTTCAAGGCTTCTGAATGTTTTGAAGCAACCATTCTGAGATGTATGCCTTTTTGCTTTCTTGCCGAGAGCTAAATTGTACTTCTCTGACATGTAGCAATTAGCTTAGCACAAACATGGGGAAACAGCTCATTTGGCTCCGTCTACCTACTAGCCCCTCTAAGGGTCCCATAACATGATGTTAATCAGTTCAAAAAATGCTGGAGCTTTACACAGGTGAAACAGATGCACTTTTTGCATGGATTAAACTAATTATAAAATCTAAGTTATGGATACATACAATTTATACATTATTGACATGTTTCCCTCAACTCAGAGTCTTTGCTAAACGAAGCAACTGTTGCAGTACGAAAGCCGAAACTATAAAATGTTTGGTCGTTTGGCTTAAAAATTAATAATGTTATTAGCTAATTTTTGATCATTGTTAATTAATGGGTAAAATTAATTTGGACGTGCTGAGTAATCCACTAATTTACAATGTGTACAAACTTACAATGTTTCCCTCTTATGTTATATTACAAGTGAATGGAATAGAAATGCTCAAATACAAGATATTAACAACTCATCCACAATATTACCATAAAATAAATTAAACATTAAGCAAAAACTAAAACAATGACTACTATTTGAAAGAGCGACCAGTTAACCTGTTTACCTGTGGAATGTTTCAGACAGGTGTTTTCAGAACATTCCACAGCCCCTGTCCCAACTTGTTTGACATGCAATGCCGGCATCAAATCCAAAATAAGCATTTATTTCAACTAAGTTAACGAAATATAAAATTGATTTTATCGTCTTTTTGACTGATTAGCATTGGCAAAATATCCTGTTTTATGATAGCCTCTCAACTTGTTTTAGCTTTACAGATGTGGGAGTGGTATTAATCTTCTCATGCAACTCCAAGCAACAAAGCTAATCAAGCTAAGCTAATTTGCTGAAATTAATCAATCTTAAGATATTAAAGTATTAAACTTGATGTTTTTGCACTCTAGTTTTGCATATGATACACCAACGAGATATGTGAGACCAATATGTTGGCAGATCTCCAAACTGTGCTAAACCAAGTTACCTGTCACTCCAGAATAGATGGGAATATGCGGGAAAACTGAGTGTAAAAAATGTAAAACTATATTGTATTTAACCAAAAGTCCATTTGCTCTACAGAATGTTTGTGCAATCAGCTCATATTTGTAACACACATTGATTCACAATGAAATAAAATCTATAATACAGCAGTGGATCCCTTTGGAGTCTAGCATGCTGTCGTAAGAAATTAAGGATTTATTTGGTGGTTCACTCTGGCTGCAAATCTGCATAGATCACCACCTGCCTCTCAAATCTGAAACACCTGCTTCCTCCACAGTGTCCAGCTGGCTCACTGCAGAAAACTTTGAAATAGCCATAGAAAAAAAAATCCCAACTCAGCTCAGAACAAATGCCCTGTCTTTCCAATGTCATCTTAAACATTTAATCCGGTATAAATTCAGAAGGATATTTAACGGCTACTGAAACCCCTTCTCATCTAATATTTATTCCCCTCTCTTTTAACTGTGCTGTCTTTTCAATAATTCCAGCTGTCCTGAATTCTCCTCCAACATAATCAAACAAAAAAAATCCTTTGCCCTCTGTCTCTTCTTTAATTGAAACGTTAATCAAACTGCTGCTGTGACTGTTCGCCGCTCAGTATTCCCAGACAAGAATACTGACAGATGAGTGTGAGTTCAGATGACGGGCTGAAGATCCCGCTTGGGAACATACAGGAAGGAGGATCCACTCCACCTGCAGGACTGCATGGGACATAACAGAGCGCGTCTCCCCTCAGATGCATTAGCTGTGCCCAGCATGCTCTGCTGAATCCTTTCAACTTGACCTGATAACTCGCCCGTTCGGCTGCTCCGGCCCTCCTCGCTCGTGCCTCTCTTGCTATAATTCGCTGCTGTTTTGCAACATTTTTCACCTGCGCTTTTGCATGCAGTTGAGGCCAATTCTGTGGTCTACCCGTGCACTTGTCACATCTTCAAATAGCATGCACCGAGTGTGGTTCTTACGCTCAGCTCCAGACAGCAATTCATTTATTTGACTGCAACAGTTACTTTATAATTGGATTTTACATGCAAGTCTTGTAATGAGGTTGGAAAATAAGATGTATTATAAATTAGACAACCCAACAGCATGTAAAATTAGAGTCAATTAGTCAAAATGTCAATAAACGGTAAACTAATCTATTACTGTCATGATTCAAATGAAGTGTTAAGCTCATTTTTAATGCAGAAATGCAGACATTTCATATGATTTCTGCTTTTGAAATGTGACAATGACCTGCTTTTGTTGTCATGTGTGATAGTAAATTAATTGTCCAACTGTTCTTTAAATAATAAGTGCTTTCAGCACTAAATCAAGCACAATTAGTATTGCTTCCACTGCAACACTTAAATGTACCTCACATTTTAGCGTGTATGTACCTTGAACTCATCGGTAAAAGTAATCTGGTGTGATTAATGATATCAGCAGTCTTTGTAAATAAAACAGGATGTGACATTTTGCTAATTCTTTCCCAGGGTTCCCAAATGAAAACAGGAAAAAGACATTGATACTCCATTGATTCTTCACACCGCACCACACTGGGAAACAGGTTTAAAGGATCATTTATTTTATTGCAGTGGCTCATAAAATCATTGGCTTTAATTTATCTAAAACAGCATCCCAACTTGTAATATGTATGTTAACAGTTTAATTTACTTTTACTTGCAATGCCGTACTTTTTCACCGCGATATTTTGTACTTTAACTTAGTTTTGGTTTGTTGTTATTATTATCATAGATGCGGCAGTATGATGTGGTGCTACACAGATTTTGATCTTAAATTGGTCTCTATAAAACTAATTTCGGCTGCTTTATATACTGTTGGGAGGTTTCAGCGCTAATAAAGCACTATATTTGTAAAAGATGACATATATACACTGCTGCCACCACCGCGTTTCATGTGCAATATATTAAAGCCATGATCAAGATGTTGCTCTGCATAAATGTGTTGGTAATAGATGTTTTGTATCGTATTGCTATTTAATGGATGGACTGGAGTAATAATAATAAAGTGCTTTCAACCTGAACAGTCAAAATCCAGGAGACTGCTGATGTCAAACAAAGCTGCTGCGGCTCATCCAATTCAAAATGAAATCCAACCAGCGGAGGGTTTCCAGGTCGGACCGGCTTCAAGCTTGAGCCAACTGGATGAATTTCAGCAACTGTTTGCAGACGCATGTCAGTTAGGTTTCAAAATGTTGTTGTTGAGAAAAGGCAGCAGGTTTAACGACGTATCCAATATTCAGATGCAGCAAAGGCACCATTAAGCATCTTTGATTAGACAGTGCTTGTGGAATTGCTGTGATGGGGCTCGTTTGGCTCACTAAATGGTGGTTAAATGAACTGGAGAGATCGCGGTAACTTTTCATTCTCTGCTTGTTTGCAGAGATAAGCAAGATGTATCTGAGGCTAATAAAATGCTTGTGAGCAAAAGGACATTTCAACATTTTAATCTTTGATGGCGGCTATTGGGGCATAGATGTTTATTGTATTGCCCGTGGTGAACTGAATGGTCTCCCATCGTGAATCAGATGGACCTCCCTGGTGCAGGCAGGAGCCTAAGGTTGTTGCTACACATGATAAAACAAGAGCTTGTTGCCACCAGCTGGTGCAGAGCTGCAGTGCATCATCACCTGAAGGGTACACCTGGACCCGAGACAGGTGTGTTCATTCACAGTAATGAGGATGTGCTGTTTATACACACAAACAAACACACACACATTGGCTGGTCAGAGCAGCATGTTGATAAGAAAAGGATAAATCAGTATGGGGGACTTTGATATCTACACAGGTTACTTTTTATAGGAGAAAATAAGCTTTTAATTAAGAGCAATTAGCCCACAGCTCCAGCTGTGATGTGCTTAGTGACTCCGCGTGATACTGATGAGCAGGTACCCAACAACATTTCACATGAAACCTGATGCGCTTTCCACCACATTACTGCATGCATCCGGAAAATGGATGGAAGCACAGGGTGCGAGGCACGCTGAGTGCCACAAGCAATGACGATCAGTGATGGTGATCATGTGAAGATAAGACGATTATAGTCAGAATATGTGGGGGGGGGGAGCTCCAAATCCTTTGTTCAGGTAAAAGCACAAAAACCACAATGTTTTTATATTGAATTACAAATAAAAGATAATGAATCAAATTATCACTCTCAAGTTAAATCACATATTGTGTTTCATGGAGCGGGTGAGTTTTTTATTTTTATATATAATTTGTTTGCTATGTAAGATAGTTAGGAAATTAAGTTTCAGTTTCAATTCAAGTGTTTCAATCTCATTTCTACCCTAGAGAACAAATGTGAACTAATTATTACATGCTTTATTTTACTTATTACTCATCATATTCATTGAAGTTGATTAAATTTCAACATTTAGGTTTGAGTAGAAATGAAGCTATTATTCACAAACCACCCACACAACTGTTTTCACTTAATAAGGTATCTTCAGGAAAGTGTGGGACTGCAGCAACTGCTCCTGACTACATCCACCTTCTATCAGTTCTATAGTACCAATCTAAAAAGCACTTCAGTTTTACATTGTACTACTATTACACTGTCTCACTCAGAATAGACTTTCTTGGACTGAATGCTTCAAGCTGTATCAAATCAAATTTGTATAGCCCAGAATCACAAATTACAATTTCTGTCCGTGGGTTCATTATATAATGATTTGGTTTTCATGGGAAAAATAAATCCCTGAATAGCATCAAAATCTCTTTGATGCCTTATCTGGGTCATGGGACTCTCTCTGCTGGTTAACCAGGAAGTTAACCTGTTCACCTGAGGAAATCACCAAACAGGTGTTTTATGAGCATTCCACAACATCCGCAGTCTTTTTTTTTTTGACCCTGTTAGTTTAGTCTGAAGTAGGACAGGCACATATTTATGAAAATCAAGGCGGTTTATAGGAAAAACCTGATTTATATCAGCACTGAAATGTTTCCAGTCCAGTATGTGTCACAGCCTCAAGCAGATAAGCAGAATGCTGCAGCACTCTGGATTCTCCCCACCCCCGGATTGCACTTTAATGCTGACTTAACTGTTTTTCAGATTTCATAGGACTTTCGAAAATACAGACCTTAATGTTTGAAAGATGATTTTACATCACGTTAAGTTTCCCTTTAAGGCAGAACTCAACGTCAACCTGACAAGTTGAGACAAACTGAAAACACCCGTGCGCGCGGGGCCCTCAGTCATAGTAACTAGTAAAAAATACTTTGGTAATTTTATAATAATTGAGTAAAAGTGTTAAATTGTCTGGTATTAAATGTAAGTCTGCTATTAAAAATTGTGTATAAAATGTACCACAAAAAGAAAATTTACATACATCTACTGTATATGTATTCACAACCCTGTATTCTAGTCAGGTGATCCTAGACAGTTATGAAATTCAATATCTCACATTTTTTCTGCTTATAGTGCTGCTATAAGTGCTTTTGCAGCACTTAATCTGCACGATAAGCTATTACATAAATGTAGCAGAATAAAGATACAATATTGGCTTCTAAAACATAATGGAGCGGAAGCTGAAAGTATGCAGGATTTTCCTAAAAAAAAAAAGTGTTCAAAATTTCAACATTCTTTGATGGCCTTGTAGAAGTGTTTGGTAATGTGCTGATCTGCAGAGACGCTGCTCTAAGCTGTATTTATTCATTTTGCCATTGTTGTGCTCTGTTCTTGGAGACCTTTGGCCCGAGTGGGAGTTGCCTCCAACCACTAACAGCGCACAGAGGGCAGGACATTATAAACTGGTGACATCCTGGCAGGTGTCAGGAGCAACAGTAGTGGCGGAAACAGCACTGAAAAACACGTAAGTATAGCGAGGCTAAATGGATAGCGGAAAAAGTTGTTCCGAAAACCAAAGTGAATTTGGGTTTGGCTTTCACATGCTGGCAAGGAATGGTCCATTTACACCAAGTGACAAATTATGCACACTGTGTCTTTAAAATGTCAGAAAATTAAAATGCCCAAGTACAAGGACCTCAAAATTGTTGTTGTTTTTTCCCAGTAAGCTGGGGGAGATGCATAAAGTAGTCTAACATGGAGACACTACATTGAAGTACTTAAAAATTAGGTTCTTGGGTAAATGTTTTGGGAGCCAAGGCTGTCAGTGGAAACTGATCTCCGATGATCAGTGGTCGGTGAAACAATGGCATCAGGACTGAACGTAACAAGTGGCTCCGTATCAAATTCCAGTTTGTACAGGAAGCTGTAGCACACCAGGCAGCACACAAAATGTCAAAAATACACCAGCTCCAGGCAGCAGACTCTGCCTGATCAGGATCCTGTTTTCACTCTTTTTCTTTCTCTGTTCCACATTTTCAGACAACAAAAAGGAGAAAGATGGACTTGAAAGGGCAACACAAGTTGTTCGTTGAACATATGACCATGAGTGGCTGCGAGTACAATTTCCTACACTGTAGTGATGTGGAGAGGAAGCATTTGATAAGGCCCAGTAAGAATAACTGATGGCTAATCACAATAAAGACCCTTTGGGTTTTTAGAAGCTTGACAGCTCTGTTGTATGAGGAAGTCACTATTGCAGCACTGCAATGATTCATTGAGCTATTTCTAACTTAGAATTCCATGTGACAATATTAAAGTGACAGTGATTCACAAGTCACTTGACATTATAAAAATTACCCTTAAAAACTTAAGCTTTCTCTCTGACCTTTAACTTAAGATTTGAGTACAGTTATTATGAAGCCTTCAGCACCGCATGTAAAGGAGTTTGGCGTGTACAGTGGTGGAATGTACACTCTTTAAGTATGACCATTAAGTGTTAACATTCTATTTTACTGTGTAGTTCTATTCATTCCATTTCACAATTATGAGAAAAATGTCACCCATCAATATTTGATAATGCAGACACATATTTTGCTGCTATCTGATACAATATAACATTATCATTATTCATAGTAGTGTTAGAAATGTGCATAATTCCATAAATTTGGTAACAGCTTTAATTTCAAACATGTAATAAAGTACAATAAAAGCATCTGCAGCAGCTGTTCAGAGAAGGTCAGAGAATAGAGTGACACACCTGCTAGAACTTGTAATTGTGAGACACTGAGGTCATATTAAGCCCAGATAAGATTTTACATAAAACATGTAATAAAAGTAAATATTTTCCATTGTTAAAAGATTACATCACCCAAAAAGCTTAGCAGGCACAGTGAGGATTTAAACTTAAAACTTTAACCTAAATGATGCTCTTTTAAATCAATTTTGTGACCTCTGGCTCCCAGATATGCTGGATGAACCAAAAGGAGCCATTTTATGGGTGTTTTCAAACAAGGCCCGATTTTCTTTAGTCAGGACGGAGACTACTGTGACAGAAATTCATGCAGCAATGTTTTGTTATGAGCCTTTTGTAGTAAATTTGATCATCTGAGGGCTAAAATGCACCAAGATGACAGCTAGATGATGATTGAACAGCTACCTTACAGCTCAATATTTCAGTCTTATAAAGGGTGTAAATTACATCTTATGAAACTACTTTCGAATCCAGTAACTTCTGGAGACCTAGATCATGCTGGACGAGCCGGTTGTTACATTTAAAATGATTTACAATTCCCCACATTTTATGTCTTTTTAGGAGAATGCTGTTTGGCTGTAGAACTCCAGAAATGTTTTGTGAATGAAGAAGCTTCTCAAAATTTCTATCAGCATGCAGCATTAACTACTTGATGGCGCGTATTCCTTCAGAGCAACTGTATTAACTTACCCAGCCTCCTTCCCCCGACCAACAAGCTACAACAGTGAGACCTTCTGTGCAAGCAGTGACCTTCAAAACCCTATTTCCACCAATCAGAATGGTCCAGTTCTTTTTTTTTGCGGTACATATTTCTTTTATGTTTCCATTGTCAAAAACTGGATAGAAAATTGAATAGCGAACCAGTTTTGTCAACCTCCACTTGGGTAACCAACCACAGCTATCCCGTAATATAAAGGGGGGCTAGAGACACTGCAGTCGACTGATTGGTCAACAGTGTCGCCACTTCCCTGCTCCCCCCTTTCTCTTCCCAGCATGCAGAGCCTGTGTACTGTTCTATGATAAACAGTCATCTGCCAACAAAAAAACAACAGGAAATGCTGGATGTTCTCCATTGTTTCGTTGGTTTATTGCTACAGTTTCTTCGTCAACTTTATTAGTGGAATACCCGGGTGTTGCGTTTCTATGATGTCACGCTACTTAGATAGCTGTCGTCGTCAGGCTACCCCGCCCACTAGGCATTGGTACGGTCGCCCGTGGGAACGCACGCCTGTAACGAGCTGACTGTTCCTAAGTGTGCCATACCAAACTGAACTGAACAAGACTTTGAAAATGTGACTCTATAAAAGCAAGAACTCTGTCCATCTGTCTGTCCCTCACATAGCGCAGAAAACGTTCATCACATTGACTTCAAACTTGACAGGTGTGTTGCTAATGACCCAAGGATGTGCATGTATGCTTTTGCGGCAGTTAAGATGCGGAAGGCATTCCAATTTCATCAAAATCTTGTCAATTTTACGTCGAGTGCTTATTCCTGGTTTCTTTTTCTGCCCTCCTGAGGTAAAAACGCATTGCAACCCACATTGTTGTCGAAGATGTGATTGCATCTGTTTCGGACTTCAGTCCAACCAGCCCCAAGTGGCCACTTTACTGGTTAAAAGCAATAACAGAATACATAGCTCATCAGTTACAGGAGACGTTTTGCTGCTACGCAGATATTATTTTGACATGCATTAGTATTGGTACTCTATTGGTAGTATTGGGACTTAGTGTCACTTTAGGAGTCTGAAGTCTTCCTCCACCACTGAGAACATCGGAGCAGCTTGGTCTATAACATAAGCACTGAAACAGAAATGGGAAAGTACCATGTAATGTAGTATCTGCCTTCAATCTTTTTCTCCCTCCCTTTTAAAGTGTAGCTGCCGAGCTGTACTCCTGCTAAGCACAGACGATGGACTTCCAGCTGGAAATGTTCTATTGGGCTTTGGGCCCATTTCCTATAATCTCTGCTAATTAAAAGCAGCCCGCTCTGCTTTATTCACATGCTCTGTGCATAAATCCTTGTAAAAAAGACTGAATGTGTGTGTGAGAGAGAAGTAGGCAGATCAAATTCAAGAAAATGAGAGAGAGAGAAAGAGAGAGAGAAAGAAAAATGGCCAAAGCAATTATTTACCAGTGTTTTAATATTGTCAAATAAAACTTATTTTGAAGATTAATATTCTCAAATATAGTTAGAATTCTCATAATTTAATCAACTACATCTACATATATGTCGGTCATCATATCATGTTATACAGAAGAAGCTGGCTGTCCTATTTGACTGTCCTCATAAAATGGTGATTGATTATTGGCTCCTGAAAGAGTGGGGCCTGCACTCCTCAAGCAGGACGGGAGGCTTCAGTTATGCTAGTTTTCAAATAACTCATTTTGAAATCAGTGAGACACGAAACCACTATACAAACACCATCAAAAAACTGTGAATCACGCACTGTACCTTTTCATCACTTGACGTATGGCTTTGATATTTGCCAGTGATGAATGAGGGGCTGAGTATTTATAAATCCCTACACAAACACGCTGTTGGACTTTTGCTGCTACTCTGAGAAATGAATAAGACCTTTTCTTTCAGGAAAATCATGCATTGGTCATTAATCTGTGGAGATATGTTATTAATATTGACCCCGGATCGCTGCAAAGACATCCATTTATGACACCACAACGTGGAAACACCTTTTTTTTTTATTTTTTATTTAGTGACAGGCTATTTGTTTTCTTTAATATTTATTCTTATGAAATGACTGATTATACATTTCATCATTTAATTATCCATTGTTTCCATAAACTCAAATACAAGTTTGTCAGTTGCAGTATTGGCTGTCAGGACGATCACTGTACTGATTTAGTGCAGGCTGAAGGATCAAAGTGATGCACACAACCAATCAATAACCTCATGATCTGAGGTGACCTCCAGGTCACTCCCTGCTCTTTTGCAAGGCAAGCATGTGGAATTGAATCTCCGAGGCTCTTCGAGCCTCGAGCATTTCTCGGATTGATACAGATTACTAGAAGGCAACAAAATTAAGCCGAATATGTTCTAAAAAAGGTCTGACTTAACTATCCGTTTCCTTTTATTGTTTTGTTTTCAAAGGACTCATCTAAATTTAGGCTGGCAGTTTTCACGAGCGTGAGTCAACATGTGGACGGTGGGGTTATGGGAACCGGCTTCCTTAAATAAAAGCAAGGTGCAAGTCATGAACAATGGGGAAAAAAAAAAAAGATCAATAAATTGTGTGCGTTTGTGCGTGTTGGTGGGTTAGTACATCCATCCGTCAAATACAAAAGCAGAAATCCTGGGTATAAAAGGTTGCAGCATCCTCAAGGTGGACGTGAATGCGATATTAGCAATGGAACTGCGAGGGTTTCTGTGTGTAGCACTGAGTTGGCATTTTCTCTAACAAGGCTCTGGCGTCTCCGCAGCCGTCAGTGGGATCCACGCTGGGCCCTTTCGCAGTAATCAGCCAGACTGTCTTGCTCTAATTGTTTCCAGATTTGTGTGGGAGGTCAGAGCCCCGGAGTGCTGATCCTTGCCAAGTTTATAAACAGAGCAGTGTTTCCAGATGGCCACTGGCTCCAGACTGGCTAGCAGGTTGATTGGGACCAGAATAATAACAGGTGGAGAACAGACAATGAATTCCTTGACACTTCTTACCTCACACACACACACACACACACACTTGTAGACGCGCTGACACTCTCTCAAACACCACACAGTAACACACTTTCAATATGGTGAGCCGGAGAGACTCCTGACGCCGTCTCTGTGGTTGGAGCTCAGCAACGAGCAGATCTGAAAGCTGAACACAGCCTGTTTTAAAGTTTAACACATGACAATATAATGTAACATCGCTTTAAAAATGTGGGCTGTGAACCTAGAGACAATTTTAACCTCATGGTGGGACACAAAAGTACAATTACTGCCTGCACGGAAAAAAAAAAAACATGAAAAGGAAGAGAGTTGAAGACTTGTGCTATTGACATTTTACAATGTCGTCGTCTTGACTTGGCTTCGTCCCAGTTTTATGAAACCTTTTCTCTTCTTGTGGGGAACAATGTCAACTGTGGATTGCAAAAGACCAGATTACAAAATATGAAGTTCCTACAGGAAGCCAACTGCTCGCTGGTGTTGTTTTTGGATGCCTCGTCAGTTTCTGAAACCGCTCTGAATCTCCACGGGATCTTATATTATTAATGATTTCACATTTGGTCAATTTATGTACTGCATGTATTTTTAGTCACATCTGAAAGCCAAACAAAATTTATTCCCAAGAAATTAAAAAAATAAAAAAAATTTAAAAAATCACACGTTATTCAAATATTGCCTTCGTTTTTTCTCTCTTTAAAGTTGTCAGTCTTGGAAGTGTTCCTGTTCCAAACTTTGTCAAAGCTCAAGGTTCACTTTTACGTTTCACTGCCACATACACGCACACACATACACACACACAGTGGAGATTTCAGCAGCTCCAGTGAAGACATTCCCACCACAATCACATCATTAGCTCCACCATGTCTCTTAATGCCTCTCTCAAGTTTTTGTTTACAGAATCCAGGCCTTCCAAGGCCTTTGTAATAGCTTGAGAGATCTGGGCTCGGGGGGAGATTGGGGATATGTGTGTGTGTGTGTGTGTGTGTGTGTGTGTGTGTGTGTGGAGGGGGGGGGCTGCCTTTCATCGGTTTTGCTCTGCTACACTTGTTTGGGCCAAGGTCGGCCCCAGTTTTTCAGTAAGCGTACTCCACTCCAGATGTGCGGCGGCTCCAGAGTGGCTGCCATGTACAGTAAATCGGCATCCGAGGGCTCGTCAATCTGTGGGGTAGAGTGCTGCGGTGTCGTCAGCCCCAGCCACTGGTATAAACGGAAATTTGTACTGCTGAGCTCCCAGGAGGCCTTGGAGGAGGTGATGTGGAGGGGGTGGTGTCAAAGGCATGAGGAGGAAAAAGAAATTGTGGGGGAGGGGGCTGTGGGGGGGTTTGGAAGTGAGAGCTCAAAACTGATGAGTAGCGAGGGACAGAGACTGTTAACACGCTCAAAAGGTGCAGCAACTGTCTGAATATCCTCGTCCAAAGGGATAATGAGCTCAGCTGGCTCTGCGGTCGGGGCAGCAAATGAGCAGAGGAGGATGACGTCGACGCTGGTGAAAAATAATGACTTTCACAGAGAAATGTATCCGCTGCTGAAAACGGACACATGAGTGTGGAAACAGGTCACATTTGGGCTATTTCAGCATGCTTTCAATCAAATCAACCAGCTCTGAGTGGATAGAATAAACGCGAGTTCGTTAAAAGAGAACAAGAAATAAAGCAGCACGAGAGATTTTAAAGAGCTGCTTCTAGTTACTAGTACCAGTTAGTACTGGTAAAAATAAAACTATTAATACAGGAAATAAGGGTTAATAGCAAAACACAGCGTCATGCAGTTAATGTGAATACAAAAGGTCTGAGTCATAATAAAGACAGACTCTTTTAAGAGAGGACACACAGCAGACTCCGGAGTACCATCAGGGCAGACGGTGTTTCCCCCGCACATTCCTCCCCGTGCATTTTCCCATGCTCGGAGCGCCGGCTCTGACTCAGCGCCATTTTCGCTGTGACAGAGTCGGAGGAAAGCTGCTGAGGAGTTACAGCGATGCCGTCCTGTCTCGTGTTCTAGCTCCATCCTCCATGCGGTTCCCTCCCATCTGATGTTTTACAAGTCAGCCATGTTCCTGTGACCCTGAACACTCAGAGGCCTGAGAACGTTGGAAATAACACAGGGATTAAGGGACTGACTGGTGATTTTTTGTTTCAACTGTCACCAGGTAACAAAAAAAACAACTTTTTTTGACACTGTGGTGGTAAGCACTTGTATGACTGGGACAAGCCTTTCTTTTACGTTGTGCGACTTCAGGCTGTCCCTGATAGCTGTGAGAGATATGTTCACAGTCTTTGTTTGACAATCAAAAACAGCCTCACAGCTTGATCAGAGACTTACTGCCTCTTATATGATTTAATAAAAAGTGCTTTTTAGTCATTGCATGATTGAGAAAGGTGTGGAAAATGTTACACATTCTACTATCTCCCTCTTTTCATTTTTAATGTACTTTTTCTGTGACGGGAAGTGCCGATGCCTCAGCCGAAGCTTGTTTATTGCTTTGCTACATTTTTTAAAAACATTAATATGGTGCAGAGAGATGATGCAAACTGATAACATTTTTTCCTATGTACATTGACATTCATCACACGCTCTGGCACGTCTCAGAATTGATTTTGAAGAGTATCATACAGATAGTGGACAGCACTTAGTTTGACAGGGCGTCTGTGCATTGCAGAAGACTTTCTGCAGTAATCTTACATAGTACGTATACAGGACACCCAAGACATCCGTAATTAGGGTGGACGCTTCACCTTATTTTACCCTGCTAGAATTCTCAGGGAAAACACAAAGTTGGGTTTATGTAACCATTTTTGGGGTGTCATCGCAAAGACTCCAGACAGCAGGATGAATGTAGTACTTCAAGGTCCGAAAAACCCTGAAACTATCATCACGCTGGATGTATATGGTTATGGCATGAGTGTTGCTATCCTTCGGTAAGCGTGCCCATACCATGACCTTTTCCTCTTCGAAAGTCAGACCCACTGCCCGACCCCTGTCCCCCTTGTCTTCCTCTGGGATCCCCTGCACTCAGCTTGGGGTTCTTTCCCCCTCGCCCCGTAACGAGGCGAGGCGTCAGAGGCCTGATTATTTGCACTGACCCGGGTCTGGCTCCTGAGGGTGGCTGCCCCACTGCAGTCGCACTGGATCCCATTGACACGGTGAGAGGGAGAAGAAGGGGGGAGGAAAACAGACCCTGGCTCCAGTCAGTCGGCCCTCCTCGGCAGGTTGATGAATGTCCAGGACTTCACGATCTTTGCCACCCAAGCCA
>KV751351.1:2661928-2679688 GCA_001698575.1 Mola mola
GCTGAGATGCTTCTTCATTAATTCTCCGTCTGTGCCATGTAGTCTATATTTGCTAGAGGACTGATTGAAGCACAGGGGTCCATAATAGCACAGCGTGCTTGCAGTGAGACAGAATATTCACAGCTTGTGTCCTGAAGCAGCGTCTGTGTGGTGAAACTGCTCTTGGAAACATGAGAATGTCTTATTGCTTTTGCTTTAAAATGAGCACACAGGGTCCATGCAGAGGTGCCATAAAATGTTACATTTCATCTCATAGGAGGTTGGTTTTAAGCCAACAGCAGGTCAATTATAACACCTTATTTTAACCATCCTATTTAACATTTACAGGGCGTTTATAACTGATTAATAAAGGGTTTGTAACACTATAAATAGATACCAGGACAATTTCAGCCAGCAGCATGATTCATGGGATGGCAGGGTTTATTTACTTTATTTTTTGGTCGGTTTAGACTCGGCAACTGTCCCTTTTTTGTAGATCATTAAGCCCAGAGGATGAATCCCACTTTTTCCACTAGTGTCTCAGCTGACGCTGACATTTGGTGGTGCTGGGTGGAACTGACAACACTTAGATGGACTCTACTTTCACATCATCCTTTAGATAAATTGTCACATTTAACTCATCACATTTTAGTTTGTCCAACATCTTGGTTTTATGAGCAAATACCTGCCAAACTAATAATATTGCCATCTGTGTGGAAAGTGCTATTTAATAAATAGTAAATGGCAAGCACATAAGCACATAAATCTGCTAAAGGTCAACATGCTTGTGTCAGTATATTGTTAGCATGTTTCCATTAGCTCAGAGCACTGTGTTATCAGCTATCAGTTTCTTTTTGTATTTAATGTGAAGCAACTGTGATTCACATCCCCAGTCACCAATATTTAGCCTAAACTACAAAATAATGCTATATGATAATTAAGTAGCTTTATTCAACAATATTGTGCCGTAGTTAACTTTTAATTAAAAGTTATGTAGCAGGTGTATATTTGATAACCAGATGGTGAAAATTAAAAAAATAATTTACAAAAAAAATAAAGCAGGGTGAAATTCAAAGATTTGTTTTATGCTGAATAATGAAGACAGCCTATTTATTACAAACCACTGATTGTAGTTATTCGAGTGCAGTTTCCATACATGTGACATCCTTATACCTCCCATGACATAGATGTGTGTTATGAATCATATATTGATACTTAGAAGTGCTAAAAATTTGGGTTAGTCATACTTAGGAATTGAGCTAGTTGAAGGCATCACTAGGTGGGGGAAAAAAACAAAACACAAAAATGTTATGAATCCAGACAAAGGGCAATGTTCCCTTCACATAAAGGGGTGAGAAGATGACAAAGTCTGTCCTTGGGGAGGATGGGCGAGAAGTCACAGGGGAAAGCTCTCAGAGACACTCGGCTGAGTGGGCTTATGCACACAACTCCGGGATTCCCTCCTCTTCCTTCCCAGTATTGTCTCACATCCTGCAGGGCCTGGCTCTCCTCTGCGGCCATCGCTGCCACAATAGCATCAGCGGGCAGCGGGCACCGAGGGGTGACCAGAGGGACAGCAGCAGTCAGCCTGACAGGATGTGACACACTTCTCTCAACAATTAATGAGTATAGAAGGAGCCGCTGACACGACATGACGGCCTAGCGTGGCACTTGGGCCTTAATGGCTCGCTGAGTGGTGCCTTTGCGCCCGGCCATCACACTCAGACAGCAAAAAAAGGCCAATGACGGCAACGGGGAAAAATGCTTGCCGGAATGTTTTATTTAGCAACATGTCACGCTCTTGTAAAAAAAAAAAATTAAAAAGAGAGGGACGGAGAGATTTCAGGGGATCTTATTGTACTTTTTACTCCGCCATATTTATTTGACATTGCTAGCTACTAGTGATGTTAAAGATTTAGATTTTACAGTTGTTAATATTAGTTTCAACTCTACGACATAGAAAACTGAAGGGAATCCAATTGAGCGCTTAAATGTTTTACTCCTGAACATCAGAATAATTCTTCCCACCAGCTCATCGTTAGCTTTATCAACAAGGATAATTAATGTACATTGTTGAATAAATATTGTCAAGCAACATCTACATTAGTATTTTCGAACCAGAGGCAGTTATTTGTGATTATATTTGTAAGAAAGTCACTGAAAAACCAGAGATAAAACTTTAAGCAAACTTGCATTGATATCCTCTTTCCCCCAGCGACATGTCTGGCCTCAGTAAATGAGCAAAAGAGCTGAATTTCTGCCATCTCTGGCGCTCGCTGACTGTGAACAGCAGCTTTCTCAATATTAATAATGATATTACCGATGGCACCAATGAAAGAGGGGGATTAGCGCTCATACTGCTGAATGAGAAGTTGGCTGGTATACATGTGGGATTTGACTTGACTTTTTCTTTAAACACAGCAAATAGGAAGCCAAAAATCTTTTTCATTTAAGAGCAATTAAGTGGATCCCAGAATCACTGGCTCCAGCAAGCCGCCGAAGCTCTTTTTTTCCCCCCTGGTTTTATTACCCATTTCCTCTCCCCTTGCGCCAGCAGAAGGAATGCTCACTTTTCTCTCACAAAGCCACATTTCCAATGCCAGAATCACACAGGGACCACCGTGATTAAGTGCGAGCCAGTGCTTCCCTAAACATGCGAGACATTATAGACCCCCCTCCTCGTCCTCCAAACACTGGAGAAGTGTTATGTTCCAACATTTATGTGAAGTAATTAAAAACATCCACCAGTAATTTAATAGTTCTCACCAAGTAGAGACATGAAGTCTACACAGTTTTTCACTCTGTATAAATAACCTGGAATGCAGTGAGTACACAGACGATTTGCCACCCCCCTCCTGCTTTTTGCAACATTTTGTAAGAAGCCCTGTTCTGTGTCACTCTGACCCAAAAAGAGCTTGCGCACTTACATGTGACCTGCTGGTGCCTGAATTTGTGTTGCAGATAGGAAATACGCTGACAGTGCATTCAAATCAAAGCTCTCCCATAACTTGAGATGGTCATTCTGCGAGCCTTGGAGTCTAACACCAGCGAGGCACAGGAATGACCTCAATGGGCTCATCGCCTTAGCAGCGCATCCGAACGTGGACGGCTCTGTGGAGTGCATGTCAATGGCCAGACATGTGCAACAGATGTGTGTTCAGTCTGTCTCTTTGCCAAAACGAGAGACAAGGCAGTTCATTTGTCTCACTGTAAACAAACATAGCCCCCCTGTCCCCACCCCCATAGCAGTCCTTTAGCTTAGAGTGAAATGTGTTATTGTTATTGATGTGTTTTTTCCCTAACTGGTGAAATCAGTTTGGTAATAATTCAGCAACTTAGAGGTACCTTTTTTTTTTTTTAAATTAGCTGGAGTTTATGTACCTCCAAAAACCAAGGTAGCAGCACATCACCAGAGTAATGACCACCAATAATGTTTGCTGAAAGCAAGTTCTTGAGCAGAGTTGTTGTCTTTGGTTGTGGTTATAGTGACTGTTAGCTTACGCCCCTTTGGCACTGTACAGTACCTGCTCAACTCGCCTCGACTCCACTCACCTCTGTTGGTTTTCAGCTGGGAAAATTTGGTAGCTGGTTTGAATTTTTTGTACCACTTCTGTTGAGGTTCCAAGTGAGCTAACATGATACTGAAAAGGTGATGTAAACCACTGCAGAACACTGATTGCTGAGAAAGATATCATCACTTGGACCAATCTGCAGTCGGACCATGTTTGCTAACCTTAGCATACCCGTTTGTGAAGGCCTACGATTGGAAATCTTGTAATCTGAAAGCATGTAACGTTTCGCACTCTCCCATTTCTTTCAGCAGTCCATTGTCTCACCGCCTTCATCCTTTTCTCAAAGAAAATTTCTCCCTCATTGTAGCAAACAGCCCACAACAAAAATCGTAAACTCCATCACCTCTTAATACTTTATTGTTGTTGTACCTGTGTTTGCATTGCTGATTTCACAGCAGGTTGCAGCAATGACACTACACCAACCAGCGATGTTGAGCGGCACTATCTGCAGTGGAACAGAGACCATCCATTACTAAAAGCGAGTACAGCTGAGTTGAGGCGAGCTGAGCAGGTACCGTGTTGTGGAACACAGGATTAGATACTACAGCGGTGGACCTGACTGAGCCAAGCTACATTATGACCTTGTATCAAAAGAGACATGGCCTAAACACTGCTGGAAACCAGACTGGCAACAGATACATCATCTGAAAGTGATAGAGGCCAGTTTCACAACAGGGGATGCAGTACAGAGGTGATATACAGCAGCTCCTACAAGGACTGCAATTATGACTTCAGGGACAACTGGACACGGCAGGTTGGGAGGGAGAGCAGTGAAGCAGCTGAAGACAGCCAGTCCGAAACGTCCTGTAGAGATGGAATATTTTCACAACTTGCACTAAGAATTGATCATTGACCTCAACCAAACCAGAAGTGAACACTGAAAAAATGGACACTTTTGTTGAGTTTTGTTTGATTTGTCGCATTTGAATGAAGCGTATCTCATGATGATTCAACAAGGTGAATTAGCCTCGGATTAGTCCGGCAAAGAGCGAAACCTGAGCTGACAAGGTGTGGGATTTTATTTTTCTTGCTAGAAAGGAAATATTTACTGTCTTGACATTTGGTCTGTTTGTTTGTTTCCTCGTTGGACCTACCGCTAAGAGACTTTAGAAACAAACTTAACGAAACAACAGAAGTACAGAGTGGTATTATCATGCAGGACGGTCTGGGGATAGCTGGTTAGCACGCCAACTTCAGTAAATTTCTCTGCAGCACAATACTCCATCTTTGTCACTACTGTTGTTGGTGGAGAACATGAAAAACCGTCAGGAGTACATCAGAACTCATTTTATGGCTCAAATTCATTTCATTTAATCAACGAAGCTAAGGTAAAACTAATGTAAAACAATGAGCAACAATTTATTATTATTGCTACATGTGTATTTGCAAGGAGCCACTCATACGGATGAACAAACAGACACGGGTCACAGTTCCCCCAGTTCTATGAGGCATTTTACCATCTTTCAGCTAGTTGTTTAGGTTTTATGTCCTCCCAGCTTTAGTGTTTGGTTCAGTTTTCTACTCCATCAGTGTTGATGAGAAATGAACCAGGCGAAGCAATTAGTGGCTAAAGGTCCTTCTGGGTTTTTTGGGACCAAAACAGTTAAACTAGAGTGAACACTGGACTTATATCCACTATGTGGCCAGAAACATATTGTCACATTGGCACTCCATCTTGTCTGGCGGTGTAAATATACAACTGTTGGCCAGCTCTAGACACTTGTTGTGTTTAAAGCTTGGAAGGCAAGTAAGAGGCAAAAACTATCTATAACTATTAATGCAAGTTTAAAGAGAAGATCTCTTAATCAGAGAAGTGTTGGCTTTGAACTCGAGAGTGCATGCTGGCAGACAGCAATTCCAACAGGCAACCAACAGAGCGCGAGAGTATCTCAAAGAGTTGCCAAGGTTTAAGACCAACGTGGGCAGCCGTTCCCTCGGATTCTATGATGCCAGGATTGGGATTTTATTTGCATTTTTAACACACAACAACTTGGCTTATGGGAAAGTTATCATCCTACTCATATTTCTAAAATTATTTGAATGGTTTATTTTTCAGTACTTTTGATGGTCTGTGCTTAGTAAGACTACAACACTTTATATATATTAATCATACTCAAATTGCTATCTTCATACTAAGTACAATGACACGTTCTTGTAATTTATTGTCATCTGTTTCATTTTTGTGCTTGTTTTTGTTTATTGTATTTTGTGTGATTTAATGCCAAATAAACTAACCTCAAGCCTTTTGTCCTGATTGTTTTTTATTTTTTATATGGCCTATTTGTCAAACTTCAAATGGAAGTTACAACAAGGACTTAAAGAATAGTAACAAATGGGCTTTCTCAGGAAGGCAAGACACATTCTCCCTTCAGTGGCCATAAAGAAGACAAAAGCCTTTTACAGTATCAACAGACACAAGACGTGACCTTTTGGCTCGGCGGGGCAAAAGGTGAGGGTTCTGGGAGCTGAAACCTGGTTCCAGCAGTCTGCCGGCAGACGAGACATATGTGCTCCTCACATTCCTTCCCATCTTAGATCACTGAAATGCTCTCTTGGAGGGGACTGTAGACTTTGTGCCTTCAGTCACCTCCAACCCAATAGCACTATAACCCCCCCCCCGAAATGGCACCTTGTAAGGAAACTACAACAAACAAGCCCAGCAAACCTCAGCTGGTGCTTTTGTGCAGGTGCCTGAGTTTGAAATTCAGATTATTCTGGTGGGGCTGGAGGTTAAGTGGTCAAGTAAGGATTTCCTGCCTCCATTATAACGAGTAAAATGTTCTCATCGTGAGCAAATGTTCAGAGAAGTCTACTGGGGAAATATATGTGGTGAATAAAGGAATAAGCCTACATAACCTGGGGCGGCATCTTTTATATTTCGGGATGACTGCACTGTGTGCTCAGTGAACTGGCTGCAACACAAGCCACCCCTGACTTCATATTCAGGATTTCTGACAGGATTGCATGGGGAAGAGCAAGGTCATCTTCCACAGCAAACACCGACTCATCCCCCGCCCACACAAGTTGAAATAATAATCTTTCTTGTATTCAGAGATCGGATGGCTTCATAGTACACTACAAATGCTGCCTTAGTTATCCATCAGAGTGCAAAACCTTAATAAGACTCACTGGAACATGCAGGGACACCGGCTGAAGGCCTCTATGACGGCAGCCTACAGAACAGCTGGGCTGTCGTTCCCTACAGCAAACTGCAGGGCACGTCACTTTTCTAAAGAATAATGACAGCGTGCACAAATGGAGCCCGGAAGCATCGCGGTGGCACTGCCTTTTCAGACAAGTCATGCCCTCTACACAGAAGCCCCGTCACATGGCTCTGCCAAGGACATGCGCGAGCACAGAGCGCCCTCTAGGGGACAGAGCTCTGACTCGAACGGACACCAGGAGCAGCGAAGCCCCAAAGCTCAGCCAATGCAAATGTAGCATGGAAATAGAAAGTTATAACAAATGACTTTTGATATGCAAATATAAAGCTATTCGTTAATTCATAGTACTCACACTCCAAGGATGTTTTTTTGTGTAATGTATGTTGCTATCACTTCTGCTCAAGCAAATGTTTAATTTATATTCATGTAAGGTTCAGACAAGATGACTTTTGTGGTTTTCCTTTTTGTGCCAAGTCAGCTGTTTTGGGATTAAATGACTATACCCCCTTTTTTTTTTTTTAAATTACCACCAATGCAAGCCCTCGTCACACCGCAGCGACAGTGTTAGGAGATGGTCAATGTGGCCAGTAGACAAGCAGAGAAGCTGCCAAAGCTCAGGCTCTGCCGCAGCAGGGAAGAAATACGGCAGGGCGGCCACTCTTTTTCAATGTCTCACACAGACATGGTGTGGAAGCCCCTAATGCTTGTATAGACACCAATTTATAAGAGAGCTAAATAAATGAAAAAAGGGCCCAGCATCTGTAAAAATTCAACATTCATCACATCGTTGGGTTATTTTACCACGCTCTCATGACAGGATGAAATGATTACAATTATTTTCTGAAGACGAAAGTAGTTAAGTTTGGCACCAGTGAATAATGGCTAGAAATCAGCCAAAATATCTTGTTTACCTTCCCTTGTAAAACCAGCTACTCTCCTGGGCCATCACTGCAGAACAATGTGCTCTTGCTCATTTTTGCTGGTAAATAGGGAATAAAAAAATTCAATTTGAACTTGTTTCAGCAATTTCAAACATAAACTGAGCTCACTAACAGTGGAAGGCTATGCTAATTGCTGTGAATTCCATTTAAATGGTCATTTCGTTAAACAGTTAAAAAGCAAAGGTCGAATCTGTCAGCGAACAGAGCCCTTGCTTCTTACCCCCACACTAGATCTCTACAAGCAAACACTGCAGTTGGTGCAGAACGTACAGAGCTTGGAAATAAACCATAAACAGGTTTCTTTAGCTAATAAATATGCCACTAAATTACAATTGCAGCATTCAATAAATGGCCTTCAGATGATTGAATCTAATGAGCACAATCACGTCAAGTATCTGCAGTGTGCTGTCGACCAGCAGCGATCATTAACATGGTTTCCATTACGGGGACAGCCAGAACTCACAACTTCATGCATGGCTTGCAAACACTCGTCAACCTGTCGGCCAAGGCTCCCGTGTGGGGAAAAATGTCGACCGCATGTGCAGCCAGAAAGTCAAATAAACTTCAACATTGGGCTCTCTCTTTTTTTTTTTTCTGCAGACAGTGATTTTAATTTCAGAAAACCACAAGTTGATACACTTGTTATTTTCACTAGAAGTTGAATGCAAGGGTTTCAGAACAGAACAGGGTTCATCGTCTGTTACATGTCAAAAAGCTGCAGAAGAGAAAGACTGGTATCGTGTCAAATACATATTCAGAAGTCTGCATATCTCCATTAACCTGCTAAATTTGACTAAACTTAAAAATGTGGCTTCTCTTTGACTAGGTATTAGTTACAGAACATGCCTTCACACACATCTTGCCTTTTACCTCAGTGATCAGTCATTTGAAAGAAAACTACTGTCTATGGTACAGCTTCTGTGTAGCATCATGTTTCCCTCTTCAAGCCCACTCAAGCTGTAACAACTCGAACATAAAAGTCATTGTCAAAGTAACTTTATTAAAGGCGCATAACTGTGGTCTTGTAGTCTTTTTTACTAACTATTCAGTGCTTAACTGCAGGGACATTTTCTTTTTGAATGAGCTATGTAATAAGAAAGTCCAATCTTGCTCTTGCAGACAAGAGTTGATGTGTGAAGTGAGCCTCTTGATGATTTTACACATTATTTCTAAGAGAGTAAGGTTTAAGACAGAGGGTCGAAACAATCCATTCCGATTAAGTGCTGTAGGTTTGTCCTTCTGGTGGTTGTGGAAGCTTCATATTTTCTTTGGCCAACATTAAACGCCTTAACTCTTGAAGAACAAATTTAATGCTATAAGAATTCTGCCATTTTGCTAATATTGGTATGCTACGTGAATCCACCTGTGAGACAGACACAAAAAACAAGAAAAATATCAATCGGTCGTTGTGACAGGAGTGCTTGACGGTGAGTCATTGCTCTCATCACTCAAACACTTGTATATAGCCTTGTCAGATCTGTGATGACACTTACCACCCCGTTGGTATTATTTATTCCATTCATGTTAATCTTTGTTACAAATCTAACAGTTGGGGCTGCCTCTGGGTATCTGCTTCCACATTCCACTTTCAGACTGTATATCCTGTTCTCGTAAGTGGTCTGGAAAATAAAAATACAAACACGCGTGAAAAAAAAGCATCGCAGTAATCATTAAAACATCGAGTTCATTGTGCTCACTCTCGCTGGTCCAATGATCATGCCTGTCCACCGTGTCAGAGTCATGTCTTCGTCATCCTCCAGGCCCCAACTGACTGTGCCGTCACCTTCGCCCTTCTGCCCCTCTTCGAGCTCCTCCAACAAGCGAAAATTGCGTGGAACTTTAACTGAAGTAAAGAGAAGAGAATATTAATTAAACGGGTTTTAATTATAACTCTGTATGTTTTCAACTGTTTATAAGTTCCAAAAACAGCTAAATAAAATCGAACATAAAAACCGACAGTAAATTGATACAAATAATGTAGCCAAATAGCTGATATATCTTCCTCCTCTTTTCTTCAGACCTGAAGTGTCCAAAAACTATTAAAAACACATCAGTGAGCTACACTGCTGCACAAGACATATTCTTTCATTATTATAACACACTCTTCAATTGCCCGGCAACAAATGTGTATTTATCAGCTGCCGAAAAGTAAACATTTCAGTAAATGCACCATTTGCCTGACTAGGTTTTGCTAAAATCTACAGTTCTTGGCTCTCATCTTAACTATGCAGGAATCTTTAGACTAAAACTGACACTCAGGCAGGGTAAGGAAATCAGGAAGTATTGTGCCAAAATTAAGTTAATACTTTTGCTCGCTTTACAGGAATTGTGAAAAATTAAAAGTACACTAACTCAATAACGCGAACATCAGAATACCGTGACATTAAATTTCCATTATTTTGCTGATTGGAACTCAATGAAATAATTATGTTGGAATCTTAAGTCCATCTTCTGACGTTTAATAGAGCGAATGGTTTACTGATTTGTCAGCTCATGATTCATCATAATAAAATGGACTTAAGATACTTGATCAGCATTAATCAAGTACATGTGAAAATGTTAAATATTCTTTGGTTCCTGCCTCAAAATGCATTGATTTCTTCATTATTTTTTTTTTGTCCATATCGTTGATCAGACATCTTAACAAATTTACAATGCTGATCAGACAAAAGTGAATTTAGGTGAACTTATGAGATTCAAAATTTATGAGTGTTTCTTTTGGAATTTAAAGCAGTTTTAAATATCAGATTAATAATAAAACAGAAAATGAAATTGCTGATGAGGAAAACAATCGTCATGTTTAACCCTAATTCTAATTGTAAATACTTGCTACTAACGGTGCTAAAATAGATGGATTTTTCAGTTTTATTGGGAGGGAAAGTGTCAAAGTTTTCAATGACTGGGCTCTATCTGTGTGTCCTGTCATGGAAAGTGACAGAGCCGCTGCCACCCATTCATCTTTCTAATCATATTCAAGTAATGGCTGCAAATCACTAGTGTTGGACATGTGACAGACAGGAAAGGCTGGTTTGAGAAATGACTCAATCTGTAGCTGCACTACACGATCACTGTATTTCCTGATTTACCAGCTTTAAAACTGAATTCAGTTACATACATTCGTCACAATATATTTACCGCCTGATATCCAAACAGTGAGACTCAGCAGAAAACTGCACTCTTGACAACTGTTTGGAAATAACCATGAGATTTGGAGCACATGGAGCTATATTGCTGATTCTGCATAACAAATGATTCAAAGCAACATCCACTCATCTTATGATCCATGTTGTAACAGCTGACCTGAAAAAAAACAACACTCAAAGTGCGTTCAGAGATTGTTCGGCATGCAGGCGACTTCTCAGCTTTAATGTTTGCATTACACACAGCCTGGCGGACGCTCACAAGAGGTGTGTATGATGAACCATTTACAGCTCATGACTAAAGGAGTGGTGGAGGTTGAGGGCAAAATGACTGCTATTCACAAATACGATCCTCAAGAAAAATTTAGAGAGGTAAGTTAAAAGAGCAGTTAAAAAAAAAAAAAAAAGGCAGACACTGAAACAGGGGACCCAGTGAAATTTCTTCTCATTTCCTCTGGTCTCAAACATTAAACAACCTTCACGGATCACCTTTTCAAATAAATATCACATCTGGTGAGCTATGGCCACTATTGACTCAAGTGGTACATTTTCTTGTTTGCTCAAAACAAGTATTCACATGTGCTTTACACACAAGCAAACAATGGTAAAGACACAAAAACAGTTAATTTTGAGCTCACTGCAAAGTTAGTGCTATTAGCACACTATATGTCAGCTGCTAAGTAACAAGAAAACTGCAGTAACTCTAAAGATAGTAGTAACTGACAACTAATGACATTGATCATTCATTTATTTCATGAATGAATTAATCTATTGTTTCATTTTAAAAAAATAAGGGGCCTATTAAAGGGTTTGTTCTTAATCTGACTAATAAGCCAAGAAGCAGTCATATTCGTATTATAAGCATCGTGTTCTGCATTAAAAAAAAAATGTTGTAAAAAGGCAATAGACAACTTTTTTGTTTGAACTTATTATGACAAATGTATTCTCACACAGTGCAATAGCTCAAGACAACCACACTTTCCACATTTAGATCGCTTCTTGGGGCATTTTGGTTTCACATACAGGTGCGCTCAGTTCCAGCTCCTGCATGGTTTTCCAACATCCTTCACACAGTTTCAACCCCAAGCCAGGAGGGTTTCAAAAGAGGCGTTTGCCTTGCTTAGTTTTGTTTATTTGCTCCGATTTTGTTGACTTGATAAAACTTTTTACTTTTTGTACTTCTGCTATGGGTGAGATGGCTGACTACTGAAGATGCTTCTTCTTAGCACATTTCCACATCCTCCAATTGTACAAGTTTGAGTCAAAATAACTTGGATACAAGTGCTGCCATCTTTTACTGGTGGTGACAGTTGGAATCAGAAACTGTGCAACAGCAACCAGACACTGGAGGTACGATAACATCTTATACATACAGCAGCATGAGTAGAAGTAGGGATGCAAATTTCATGCATTTACAATAACCAACATTTGAACACCTTAATATAACAATTTTCCTGGATGTAGAGCCTTGTAACTGCAAAGTAACTCTGCAGTCAAACAGTTAATTCAGATGTAACAGCAACCTTCTCAGTAAATTGGTTGATACAATTTTAATCTGTTAAATTCTTAATTGCAATTAAAGATTTATTTATTCAAGGTGCTCTTTGAAACTTTGGTTTGGCGCTTGTCCTACCGGGAGTAACTGAGGAGGACTTTATGACCTATATGGCATCCCACCACCAGGGGGTGAATGTGAACTTTTGACCCAACTTTTAATTACCATTATGCCATCTATTTTGATAAATAATCAACAGGCTTGTTCTGCTCTGCGCAGACTGACAACCCTTCTGTCAAAACAGACTTTAAATTTATTCTTCATGAAGCCTAGCAGAAAGATGCTAAAACTCACCACAGCATACCAAGCAAAGTTACAAGTATTGTCTTGAAAGGCCGAGATGTGGTCCAGTCATATTACCATCCAGACATACCCTGGATTTTGGGGTGAACCTTGATTTTATTATGCTATTTTTGCTGCCAACAGGCTGTTTTTTTTCTGAATATAGAAGACTTGAACAAGATCAGTCTTCACCAGGCAACAATAGGCCAAATAACTGGAATAATTGGAGACTCTGCCCAACAAAAGAAACATAACCCCACTGATGGAGAAAGCAAGGGATGAAGAGTGACAGGATCCAAGGTAAAACAAGAGTAAATGGAAATCGAATTCAATGCAAAGCACTTCAAGAGTATGTCCAAATCTGTTCCCCTGTTGATATCTTAAAGTTAAAAAAGATGTTCATTTTACATTTTTTTTTTTTTTTTTTTTTTTAAGATCAGTAAGTAACAAGACCTGTATACATTCAGATACAATCAAGTTCCTACTCTACATTTAGAGACCAGAATGTCTATGTCCAATTGGAATTCTTATGTCAGGTCCATACAGGATGCATGTGCAGAGCATACCGGCTGCCTCACTGATGTGCTGAGACCTGCACACACGTGCCCATTCAGGCAGTATTGCTGCTAGCCCAAAAATTATACATGAAGCTTTCCTTCAACGGCGATCAAACATTTTGATAGTGATACGTCATTATTATCACTATTTTACCATTGGTCAGGACGGAAGAGAGAAGGCAAGAGAGAAATGACGGAGATGTGCCATTTTTTTTCCTGTTCGTGGCAGCTATAAACACCAAAATTGTAGTGAAATGCTGGTGTGATGTCTATCACAGTATCATTTTCAGGTATAGTTTTTCCAAACCGCATACATACGCAGAAAAAGAAAGTACAAAATGTAGTGCCTCTTGAGCTGCATGTGATATGTGAAAGCAATGCAACACCAGCAGGGTGGCTTTTCTAACCCCATAATATGGACGCACAAATGAAAACTACACAGGCTTTGCGGGTGGCTTTGCAAGCTGCTAGCAGCACCTATGTTGACACTGCTGTGAATGTGTCTGCAACATCAACAATACCACCCCAGAAATAGCAAGTGAGTTCTAATATAGAAAAATAAAGTAGAGTCTTAATTATTCCTTGTAGAAGCCACAACTATCCTGCATAAAATAAATCACTTTGGTCACCATGAGCCAAGGTTTGGGCCTCTCATGAATAATTATACTGTTTAGATTTATTATTTCTCTCCACAGTTAGGGGTTGTCCTTGCCTTGCCTTTTTTCTTTGGTTCTTCAATGTTTTTATGAATGCAGTGCTGTTATTCCTGCCAAAATATAAAATTAATGTACAACTAAGTTACACAGGGCAACGTATTTGCAATGTACTAACATTGTACTGCAACACTGTACTGTACTAACAAAGTACACAAAAGGTGTGGGTCAAATTTAGTGATTCACTTAAAATCACAACCCACATTCACCACACTTTAATAGTCATAACTGTTTAAGTCATGTTTTCTCTGGCACTGGTAGCTTAATTATGGTTACCTTTTTTACCGCATGAATAAGCAGGTCGCGCCAACTAGTCTATAGGGGAATTTCATTATGAAGCTACTCTTTAAAATAATGTGCATGTTTTCTGTGGTGAAATTAACGCCTGATAAAGAGAGGCAGTGTTAAACTGTCCGTTGTGTACTGTTTTTCTGTGATTAAGGGCCGGTCTTAAGTTTTGGAGCCCAGCTTCCTTCTCAGCGGTAAATCAGACATGGTGCCCGACTACTTGCTGAAATAAAGCGTGTATGACAATAGCGCTTGATCAATCTGGCGTGCTTCTACAAGCTTCCACCCAGGAGCGGCAAATATTTACCTTACGTAAAGACGCCTAATTATTCCACGCAGGTAGCTCTACCGTGTGGCAGTAAAAATCCTGTTAAATTTTGAAGACAGCTTTAGTTTTGAGGAGCGCTCAACGCAGCAGCTGCGGTCCCTACCCTAAACATCACCGTCACCTTACTGACGTTGCGGTGTATCACAGAGGCGCTGTCAAAAATCCACGCGTAGTTTTCGTCACTGATATGACAATATTATGGGTTTATCGACATTAATTAAACACATAGGAGTCGTATCTGCACAGTTAATACGTTTGTTCTGAATTTTCGGTCGGATGCCGAGCTAACGGGAGCTAACGGGACACAACGGGGTCGACGCTCGCAGCCGCGCTGCGTTGGAAGGTTCTAGTCGCTAAGCTAATATTAGCTAGTACAGCCTGCGCTTGTTTACAACCCTTCCGTTAACGGCGACTTACACGCGTACGTGACTCTTGTATCACATCATAATAACTACTACGTTGTCTTTAAACACACAAATGAGACAATAACAATTCTGCCGCTTTTCACTGGTACCCTGTGCTATTTCTGCTAACTCGCGGGGCCACCTCTTCGCTCGCTTTGGCTACAGTTAGCCAACACATTCGCTCCATGAGATAGATGGCTCCCCCGAAGACCGCTGCTTCACCGAGGACGTGTTTACCGGATAAATCCGAACGCTACTGCGTGTACATTTCAAGGACGCCAGCAAGCGCATTTGCCGCCCTAGAAGACGAACGAGAGCCGGGCTTCGGGCGCACTTTGCGCCCCTGTGGACGTTAGTTTTGGGGGAACACAAACCTGTGGAGGTCGCCATCTTCTTCAGTCGAGTTCAGAAGCACACAGAGCTGTGACATCACAGCGGCTAAGAGCCACAGTAACACCACGCCGGCAGAGCACCGCACTGCACGCTTCCCCGCCGTTCATACAGCTTCCTGCTCATTTTATATTCCCTCCTTGAACCCAGATCTCCCGCAGCTTTAAAGTGTACAAAGCGGGCCGTGTTTTTGATGACCGTTCGTTTATTTATTTTTAATATCACATCAAAGCACATTCTCTCCTGTTTGCTAATGGCGTCTATCAGACTGACGTCTTTAAACTCTTCCCACTCCAAACGTGTAGTTAGGTTCCTTCCAACGAAGGCTGAAGGCAGTATTTAGCCCTATTCAATTATACTTAATGCATTAAGATAAGTAGGTACATTTCAGGCGTTAAATTTAAATGAAATTGATTCACAAAAGCTGTTGCAGCAGTAATGTAAGAGGAACACTTTTGGGCAGTTACAGTATTTGTGGTTAATGACCCAACAAGGGCATTGGGCAAGTAGATTAAAGTTTGCTACTTTTAAATATTTATTATTGATGAAGACTGTACAGTTGTCGGTTTATATTAAAAAATAGGATGTGCTAGTATTGATAGTGTACATTTTGTCTGAATAACAAGGTACTGTATAAAATACTGAATAAAACAACGTAGCACAGCAATAGAAACATGACGTTCCACCATTTCACTGCAAATACATCTTCAATTAGGAGCTGGAACAGAGGACAGATCCACCCAGGGGTGAGACTGAACAATACTGAAAGGGCATATGGAACAACAGAACACCAGTGCTCAGTGGTTGGTGGACTTGAGAGAGGACAGCAGCCATCTCACAGAACAAGACCCAGTAAACATCACAATGGCAGACTTCCAAGACAGACTCAGGGATGAAGAGCTGGACAGCACCAGGCCCTGACATGATCTACAGCTACTGGCTAGAGAAGCTAAGTGCACTCCATGAACGCCTGGCAGCTCAGATGAATCAGCTCCTAAAAGATGGGACCAACCCAGAGGGGTTGACCCAATGTTGGATGGTCCTGATCATGAAGGGCCCCCAGAAGGGAACAATTTCATCAAACTAACAAAACAAACAAAAAAAAACTTCTGTAGTGACAACAAACATTTTTATTTTCTTCCATTAACAAATAATCAATCCAACCTGCAAAGACAACGCAACACTGGACATAAGTCCTCTCAACTTACAAAAGGAGAAGAAATGAGCTTTTTTACACACACAAAAAAAAACAAAAAAAAAACATTACTTTGAAACAGGTAACAAACATATGATATACACTTTAAATATTAACTCTATTATGGCCTTGTGTTTTGCATCGTATTTTTCTTAATTCACCATAGGACACGCACAGCTGGAAAGAGTCATGTTACGAATGGAGTCTTAAAGATCTGACAATTTGCAAACATCTAGTAAACCAGAAGAACGTATTGTGCCTCAGCTGCACATAATTATTTTACAGCATGAGAAGAGAGGACAACAGAACAGGAGTAAAAATGAAAGGACTGCACGGTGTGCCTTAGGCGAGGAGACGGACAGTCTTTCCTGTGACTGTCAGGTAATCCTCGTCAGCCAGGGATCGGAGCGCCTCGTCAAACAGCTCCTTTGTGATCGCCTAAAAACAAAGTCGGAACAAAGTGGTGGTGTTGATTGACCACGTGCGTATTTATTTTGACCTTATTATCAACATTGTAGCTACGAAAACAACTATTTTTTAAAATCCAAATTCCATAAACTTAAACGTTAAATACTTGTATTCAAAACTAATAAGACTATCAAAAAGGTAGTACAAATAGAGCAAATAAAAGAACTTACAGTTTCGGACTGTCCTCTAAGGTCTTCAAGCAGCTGGTGGTATTTCATGGCAGGGGTCTTTCCTTTAGCCTGGATCAGTTTCTTCAGGGCTTGGGCAACCTCCTCCTTGCGCTTACGGGCCGAGGCACTCATACCTGGAATCACAAATGAATGCATCTATAATCACTCGTGCGTCTGCAACTAAAGCTTGTCATTATCGAGTCCATAGTCCAAAAACCCCAAATTATGTTTTTAACACATTAGATGAAGCAAAGCAGGGATTTAGTGTAATTTATCATCGTCTCATGCTGCCTCCATACATAGATGCTATTATGTTAAGTACACCCGTACTCCCATTGCAAATTAGATTTCTTGTCAAAATGTAATAATTTTCAGCTGTTTGCTGAAACAAAATAAAAAATAAAAGAGGAACTATTTAAATAGCATAACAACTCATATTTAGAAGTGGTTTCACCAATGTCAACACAAATTCCACTTTTACGACTGCAGCGTGAAAATTAGTTAAGCCTTTCATGACAAGCATGTTTACAACTTACTAAAGCACTCTTTTGCTCTTATGACTTGCTGCAAACGTGACGCACAGTCAGACACCGGCTTCTGGCACCGCTCCTGAG
>KV751351.1:2691676-2722695 GCA_001698575.1 Mola mola
GTTTTTTTTTAATTATACTCTATAAAAAAAGAGAAACTATGTTGATGACTTGTAATTTCTGGCTAAATGTGGCTTTTCATAATGTAAACGTCAATGAATAGTCAATATTATGCAGGCTAACATTGATGACCATTCATCAAGCTTCCTGCATGAGTTAACTAGAGTTTCAAGTGACAGTGGACTTTATTGTTTATTTTGTGAAGTACATATTATCAGAACCTAAGATCTCATAAAAAAAAGAAAGAAATAGTGGTTTTGTTCCAAACTGATACTATTATTCAGAATGACATTGAAATTACTTTCTTACAAATAAAAGCAGACAGGTTTCACAAGGAAGCTGGCATGTTTTAATACAAAAACCTGACAAAGGTGGTTATTTGACTGGCCTATCAAAATGTTTTACAGCTGATTATTTATGTTAACATCTTTCTATAACAGATTATTCTGAAAATCACTCTCACCTCTTTAAAAACTTACCAATCACTGCATTTTCTTTGTACTGAATAGTAGGATTCCCTCGTTAGGTACATCAGAGTATTTTTAATGTAACTTATGAACGTAATAAAGGCTATGTTTCCTTTTATAAGTGGTTTATCCTATATTACCACTTATTTTGCACACTGGATTACATTGGATCTGGTGTGCATCGTGGCATGCAACAAAACACACTGAATTCTGTGTCAGACATCTTTATGGTGTATACCAGTATCATAGCAGATGAATTATGGATGTATGATTAAAGGAGTAGTCGCAGCATAATATGAGGAGTTCATTGTTTTTGTGTTGGTTTTCTTCAAACCTTCTCTAGACTCTTTTTTTTGCCCTGCTGTCTTTTCTCTGACTTTTCTTGTGTTCATTCACTGTTTGGCAGACCGAGCCTGGTCATAGGGCTGCTGACCACCGCCAAATTAATCTTATTCCCCAACACCCAGAGCCTGCTGCATGTAAACAACTCAGAACCATTCATACAGTCGTAGTAAGAAAAAGTAGGTGGCATGCGCAACACGCCCCTTTCTCCTCAAATGGGAAGTCAACGGAAACCACGTGACCTCGTGCTTTTCGCCCGACTGGCGCGTGAGGGCGGAGCGTGTGACGTCATCAGGGACCCGATACAAAACACTCTGCGAAAGTTCAGAGGTCTCAGAGAAGTGTTTCTGTGTCATCAGTGACGAGAGTACCTGACAGGCTAAACCCAGGGCGAGGGAGCCAGGCGCCGTGTTGCCACACCTGTGGGTTACACTTTAACTACTTTATTTCTGTCTGAAACCACGTGGGCAAGTCACCAAGGTTCATGTGTGACATATACAGCCTGGACTCACACTGCGTTTCTCCACAATGCAATATGAGTTGGGCGATGGAGCCTGCTAACTTCTACGAGAGCGCCAAGCTGGGCGGCCCGCAGCAGGGGGGCTGCAAACCGGGCAGCAGGAACGACGGCGAGGACGGCACCATGGTGGAGCTGAGCACCGCCCCTGCCATGTACGACGACGAGAGCGCTATCGACTTCAGCCAGTACATTGAGTCCATGACAGCCGTGCCCAACCTGGAGCTGTGCAATGACGAGCTCTTCCTCGACCTGTTCAACACCGTCAAGCAGGAGAAGGTGGACTTCTACAACATGCAGAGCTCCGTACAAGCCGGCAGCGTGCAGCAGCTGTCGGCCGCGTACGCGGTGGACAGGAGGGCGGACAGCGTGCTGGAGAAAGTGGAGTTCAGCGCGCCGATCAAGCAGGAGTCTGACTGGAGTGACAGCGACATGTCCTCATCCCTTCCCTCCCAGATCGAGACCTGCGCCCAGACTTCTGTCAGCCTCCCCACGGGGCAGCCAACGCCCCCCACCACCCCGGAGCCCGTGTCCAGCGTCAGCTCGACCAAGTCCTCCCCGCGGAAGATGGGGAGGGAAAAGGGTAAGAAGACGGTGGACAGATTCAGTCTGGAGTACCGACAGAGGCGCGAGAGGAATAACATAGCAGTGAGGAAAAGCAGGGACAAAGCCAAGATGCGCAACTTGGAGATGCAGCAGAAGTTGGTAGAACTGAGCACCGAGAACGACAGGCTCCACAAAACCATCGAGCAGCTAACCAGAGAGCTCTCGGGGCTCAGAGATTTCTTCAAGCAGATACCCAACGCCTCTTACGCGGGCTCCTCCAGCGCAGAGGGCCGGTGACAGATTCACCAACCTATGAACCGAATTTAAGGAAACATACCTCAAGAGACATTTCGTTTTACCATCTGTACCAGATGTATTTTTAAGCTTACCATAATGGCACTGGAAAATATGATGTTGCTGCCATATTTTTGTGGGACTTTCTCTCTATTAAATTATTTTACCACTGCATTTACATGATGTTATACATGATATGGTACATGTTATATAATTCAAAACTTTGTATAAGAGCCAGAGCATGATCTTTTATATAGTTTGTATGAAAACATTTTTTTTTGTCAATGGAATCTTTAATAAAATTGCTGAAAAGGAGCATAAATATCCTGGCCTGTGAGTGCTCTTTGCATAGACTGATTCAGATACTTTCACAGGTGAGCAGACAGCAAAAATCCAACTTTTATTGACACAGTGGCAGTTAACTTATGTACAGAGGTAGAAGAGTCGAGGGGAGGAAAAAAAAGTTTGAGGTCACTTTAACGTATTTACAGTCAAAAGTCCTGTTCAAAAAGTCACATAAACCACGTGGGGAGCTTTGACAGACTCCATGCCACTGGTCTACCCTTGGACTGTCAACTCCTGGTCCACAGGATCACATATCATTAACACAAACACGACCTTGTCTCCCTGCAGCCCATTCACTTCAGCGCTGTCAGGGAGGCCTTCAGAGGGGGGCAAGAGGAGGCCGAACTGGCTCAGACCAAGGCTTAGTGTGCAGATCCTTGGAGCCAGCTGAAGCCTGAAGATAGATATCGGTAGCTACTTGCCACGACAGCCTCACAGGCTGATTTCTTCCAGGCCAATCCAGAGGGCAGGTTTCCTGGTGACGACTCGGACGTAAACAGCGATGGGACCAACCTCTTTTCCCAGGACATTCTCCACATCGTAACCTGGGAACTGGAGCACACAAGCTTTAAAGTACAGGTCACGTACTACTTGTCAACTATTTGTGTGCAACAGCTCGTGCTTTTATTAAATATCTCCCCTTAAAATCTCACTCATCTACAGAGAAAAGTGCTGAGCTCACATGCACCCCACACTCACAGGAGTTCAGTGAAAGATTACATCGTTACTTTGGCTGCCAATTTCTTCAACTGTATCAATGTGACACAGGGTGGTTTATTGCTCAGCGCAGAACAGTCTTTATCACCCTGTGCTCTCGGGACATATTGACAGAAGATCAATGCACTGTGTTCAACCCAGTTATGTAACTGTTTGTAAAAAGCAAACCTACCTCATTTTCCTGCAGTGCTGCAGCGTTTAGGATGGACATGATCGTCTTTTGCTGCAGCTGTCAGAGTGATCAGAGGGTGTGAGAACCATTAATGTCTTTCTAATTACCCCCTTATGTTGTGAACCAAACACAAAGGCTGCACGCATGCTGTGAGTGACAGATTGATAGTAGAGATAGGAATATTGGCTGCAAGATGAGAACGCCAATATTTTTTTTTTATCAGTTTTAGCCCAGTGTTCTGATAAAGTCACAGCAGGGCTTTCATAATGAAAAATGCCTTCATGCTTATGTACATACAGTGAATGTTCTTATTTCTTTTCAACTTTTAATTTGCAGAATATTCGTTTGATCTTTTTGAGTTTTGCAGTAGACAGGCCTACTTTTCTGGCTGAAGCGACAATTAGCAGCAGAAGAAAAACAAATTCCAACACTTCTACAGCCTGGAAGAAGTTGCTGGGAAATCAATAGAGACTCTGGGAAGCTATTAGTTCCAACCGAGAAAAAGACACAGAACCTCCTTTAACATAGCAAATCACAGCTTTTACACTCTTACCTTTTGTGCTGATGAAACAGCTTTAATATGACAAATTAATTAGTGAGGTATAGAGATAGGCAGGGGTCATTTGTATTTGGACAGCCAGGCTAGCTGTTTTGAATCAAAATTCTAATTAAATGACATATTTACTGTGCAGACACTGCACTGGTATCAAAACCCTGCAACAAAGTGCCTAAAGTCTCATGGAGACCAATCAGGGTTGCAGCAAAAATGCCAGTCTTCCCAAACATTTTGAGTGTGGGTAGTGCATTTAGGCTGTAGTGGTGGGGGCTGTAGGGATTTACAGGAATTAAAAAATAAAAAACAAAAACTGCATCCTTGCGGATCAACCAGACTGTGGTGGTCCATAACAATACCTGATGTTGAGTCCTGCTTGACAATAGTGTTTGGGTTCAGGACTTTCCCAGCTCGCTCTAGTTTCTACAACATCACCAGAAGGGGAGGAGAAACACCCACACTAACATTTGTGCAGATACAGACACCTTCCAAACTGGGAGCCAGAAACCGGACGCAATCCAGGTAGAATTCACACGACACAAAGTCTTCATTGTGCAGTGACTGCTGCGCCAATCGCCGCTACACCTGATTCCATCGGAATGTGGCCCGAGTATTATTTCTAATTATTAACTATTCCTTTAGTTGCATCATGTAAAAAAGCACTTGATCAGCCATAAGACATTTTTTACAGTACTGGTTCTGAATAATAAGACGCTGTTCTCACCTGAACTTTCAAAGTACAATTACTAAAAGAAGAGCTGAGGAAGACTTCCAGTTGAATCCTCCTGTTCGGCCTGTCCACCACTGACTTACAAGTTACACAGTGGAAGGTTTCGCTGCACGGGAATAAAGCAAAGTATAAAGTTATTATTTTTTAAACAATGTGTAGCATTATGGTCTGTTGATTGAACTTACAGTCTGCCAGCTATCATCTCTAAGCTGTTGCTTCCACAGTGGTTGCATTCAGGCCAGGAATAAGCAGTGTTCTCATCCACACCGATTATCACTCCTGCAGTCCGAAACAGAACTGTTAGAATTTAATTCTAAACCACAAAAACCATCTCTTAGAAACGTTGTGCCTGTATACAACAAGAAGGTTTTTCTAGAATTAATTTTCAGTCAAGCTTTTTGTCAATTGATGGATACCAAAGTCACAACACTGACATTGAACGAGAAGGAAGACTGTTAAAACCATCACCAAGGTTTCAAAATGTATGTATGTGTGTGACAGAGTGTAAGAGATAAAACACATCCCTTTTGAATTTTTATCTGAGATTGTGGTGATGAATTCAGCAGAGCACTCCCTGTCTAAACACCATCTCATTTAACAACCAGAGCTGCTGCCCCATAAACACATTCAAAGTCAGTTAAATATGATACTGAAGTTACCACTGATAAATTGTTCTTGTACATTCCGGTCCGAGCTTTGTTCCACTGGTAATTTCCAGAAGACAGCATATGCGCACAAGTGGAAAATGATAAGTTTGTTTTATTTTTTTCAGCCACCTGACCAAACATGTTGTCAGATGTGCCTGAAAGAAGAGGGTTCACAGTTTGATCCTTGGCCTCAACTGTGACACGACGTCGACAGATGCAGATTATTCTCTGATATAAATTGCTCTTTTCTGCAACACATTTACATAATAGAAAGGAGATACGGAGGAACGCCTCACAACAAATACTCTTATCTCACACTTCAGAGCGAAGCAAAGAAATAAATCTTTGAACTCTTCACATTATTGCAGTCTTGTCTGAAATGTATAGACTTATGGGAAAAAGGCATGCTCAAATCAAGGCAAATGGATGGAAATCAAATTAAATTTATTTAATTCACATTTCATAAAGTCCCTAAAGACCTCCTGCTGAGCTATAATCATATACTGTATATGAAGAAAATAGTGGTTTTCTTCCATTGGGAAAACAGGCATTTTCTGTAGGAATCACTTCAGGAGAAAAAAATTGACATGGAAACTACAGACTAAAGTGTGTGTGTGTGTGTGTCCATGGTGGTGGTGGGGCTGACCTGTGACAGAGCAGAGTGAGTTGGGTGTGATCTCAGGACTCAGGGGATCCAGTCTCACAGGTTGGGGCAGGGTGTTTGCCTGTGGCTCAGACAGCGACTGTGAAAGGGACTCTGGTCTGGCTGGAGGCTCGTGGCTGCCCTCAGGGTCTGCGCTGCACAGCTCAACAACTGACTGCTCCACGCAGAGCAAAACACCTAGATTTACAACATTTGAGACTGAAATGTTATGTTGAAGGGAATATCCAACAATTCAGAGTACTGACTAGGTTAACCACGAAACAAAGAGACCGGTTAGTACAAGAGTTTTCACTTTTTACTCTTTACTTAGTTAAATGATCCAGTACAACAATGTAAAAAACAAAAAACCACCACAGAGACATTATCTTTTTAATTTCAAACACTATTCTTGAAAAAAATCTTGTGTCAAAATCATTGCAATCACTCAAAGCCATTAATTGGAGGTATAATATGATTTGGAATGCATTGATACCACTTTTTCCGTAAACAAGAACATATTCAGGGACTTGATGATACGACACAAAGATTGTCATTACACAGTGTAATAACCAAAGGCTCAAAGAAAATAAACCCTGGTAATGTGTCCTGCGAGGTGGTTTTCATGGTGGGCCTGTGGAGTATAAACAATGGAGCTGGAACCTAATTGGATTTTGTAAAAGGGGTGAATTATGAATTATGGACTTTTTGGCTTGTGACCAGAGGTTAGAAAGCTATAATATTAATCTGTGATGTTCCAGTAAATCTGCAACATCAATGGAATCTTGACAAATAAATATACGTACAGTAATATTTTTGTCATCATTCTGATAGTGCTCCGGTGGTGTCTACCAGAGCAGCTCACCTGATGATAAAGTAAGGTCACGCAGCTGTAGATTGAGGTGGAAACTTTTTTTTTTTCCCCACCAATTCTATTTAGTTCCGTTGTTCAGTCTGAGAGGTTCCATCATAGTCAGGCTTATAAAATTAGGATGTTAGAGATCAATTTATTGTTCTTTAACTTTCATGTCAGGATTTGCTGGGTGCTCTTGGTAAACACGTGTGTCGGGGGACAAGCGGGCTACAGAGGGAATGGAGACAAGGTGTGGCTTTAGCATGAAAAAGTAGTGACGCAGGGAAATAAAACATCATTTCAAGGCTGTAGGAAGGTGCCACTGTGCTTTTCATTTTTGGCTCAATTTGAATGAACTCAGCAGAAGTGCATGATTTCCCTCTCTGCTTGCTGGTGATGTTGCAGTTTACATCCACGTGTGTCCAGTTTAATGTCATATTTGCTTTGACTGATAGAGAGCCGTCATTACAGGGTGCAATAACACTCAGTTTAAGCCCAATATCAACAAAATGAAAGAGTTTGTGGTGGACTCCACTGCAAAAACTGACATTGCTGCAAAGAATATCCAGAATTTGAAATAATAATTCTTCACATACATGTTCAACCTACAGCACAGAAGATCTTTATAATCCATACACTTTGTGTAAACTGTCAAATAATGAGCACATGAATTCTTAGCTTGGGGCTGAGCACTGAACAGTTAGAGTGACAATGACCTTTGATCACCAAATGCTAATCAGGTTATTCTGAAGTCCAACTCGATGTTTGTGCCAAATTGGAAGAATTTCTGTCAAGATGTTTCTAAGAGATGTTCACAAGAATGGGATGGACGTACAACTGGAAAATAGAGGCAATGAAAGGCAAAGGCAAGATCTGGTCTGTTTATTTAAGTAAAAGATCCGAGCAGCTTCCAAATAAATCTAGTGTTGTAGTATAATAGTTGGAAAGTTAAAAAAAAAAAAAATGAAGTGTAAAATCTTGCAAATTATAAAGTATCAGTACTGAAGTATAAAAATGGTACTTCACCACTCTTCGTCTCCGTTATCTGTTTTAAGAGATAAGATAAACCACTTTTTTTTTGAGACATGTGATGACAGTGAAGTTACCATGTTCTTTGATGGCATCTCTGAATGACATGCGAGAGGCAGCCGGGGAATTTAGTGCTCCGAGGACAGAGGAAGTCAGCACACAGGAAGTGTTCACACACAGGGCCACTGTTCGCTTGCAAGGCCTCTCGGGCTGCTCCTCCTGAAGACTGGGGTCTGTCAGCACCAACCAAACTTCCCCCTGGCCTACATCACTGCCCTGAAATAGAAACAGAAAGTTAAGAGAAAGGGAAAAAAAGGGATTAACTTACAAATATGGACACTCAGTGACCTAGAAACAAACGGCTTAAAGGAAACGTTGCAAGACAAAAGCTAACTGAGCACAAATTGTAACACAAATTATCTTTGACTTTTAAGAATAGTAAACAGGTTGGACGAGAATATTCACTGTGCGAGTTGCACACAATGATGGCTGCTGGTGCAACAGTTAAAGGTGTATCTGTCCCTCTGTGGCATAAGTGTGTAGCAAAGTCCAGCGCCTTGTTCTGAGCTGCTATCTCATCTTGGTCAAAGTTTAAAGGTCTCACCAATCAATGGTTAAAAAAAAAACACCCTGGGCCTCAAACAGATTGTCAAACACCAAGTGATACGAGCACCGCCCTGTACGTCAGAGCTCAGTCTTATCAGTTTGTGTCTTCAAATGATCTTCAAAGATTGACTGAGGAGCTCTACAAGACATAATGCTTAATATGTTCCTATCAATAATGTCAAATTGAGGTTTTCAGGAATAAAAGACACAGACAGACATACTTGCATTAATCTCTTGTAGATGACAGTGGCAAAAAAAGTGCAGCGACAGGTTTCAAGCTCACTCTGAAAAAGACAGAGAGGAAAAGAATTACTAAAGCTATCACAATCTGCCAAAATGTTTTCGAATTGCTTGAGAGAAAGTTCACCTGCAGGAGGTCTCGTAAGGTTTGTTTTGTGGGAGGAAAGTAAAGCGGGGACACAGTCTGTCCCTCAGCAGGTTCAACCGAGCTCTCCTGACCTGACAGCAGGTAGCAGAAACTTGGAGCTGGGCCAGCAGGTCTACTTTCCTAAAACAAAAACACAAGACATGTGTGAACACATTTTCAATAAAACACAGCAATGCCTACATCTTAATCAAGCTTCATGTCAATGAGCAATTATGCGCAAAATAATTACTTGTCCAAAGATATTTTCAGATATATTTTTCATGTTTGTTCCTGACAACTAAAGAAAACGCACAGATATTTCTTTTTGAATTAGTGTGTAGTGCAGTTTTTTCTGCATGCAGATCAAGTTTAGTTATGCTTTAGATGTTTTGTCAGCTTAGTAAATTTGTCAATTTGCTTTTAATTTCTGCAGAACTTTTTTCTTGCCAAATGGGTAAAAATGTTTTCTTTGTTTAATTTATTTATTTTACTACTTGAAAGTCTCATACAAGTTACTGCGTGTCTTTTTTTAGGGCAAAAAGGCAGAAAATTAACATTACTGTTACCCGTTGATCAGTGGAATAGTATGATAGTACGCCTTTCACTGTTTATGTGATGAGTGGGTGTCTTTATACAAGTGCAGGACATAAACAAAACAGTGCTCCACTCATAAAAATGCTGATCTGTAGCACTAATAGAGGTCAAATACTCCACAGGTCACATTCATAGCAACTGCATGTTAAAATAGTATTAACCTGCTTTCTCCCCGAATCATTGCCAATATATCTGAATTGTTCAGCAATTTCTGGAAGTCTGGTGTTCAAAGCATGTGTTAGGCCTTTTTCCTTTTATGACACAGTCCATCTTTTTCACAGATAAGGTTGTAAAAAATTAAATGATATTTCAATTCCCGTTTTTCATTGTACTGTAACATGAAACCACAGCAGATTGCCCTCATTGTTCTAAAGTATTTAAATGTCGAAAAGCCTTAAGAATTTCCTTCACCACAGGCGACACTGGCCAATCCCAGCTTTGTCTGTGGTTAGCAATGCAGCTGAATTCTCGAAAAAGAGAAACAATCATTGATGGGACCGGCACAGCCAAACCTATTTGATTGTTCAGAAGAATATCTTTTCCTTCTAGCAACCACTGCCACAGAGTCTATGTTGACAGAATGGCAAAACAACCTCAAAGGGATGATGCATCACTCACTAACTGGTTATGGCAAGACAAACAAATGTCCTCATCGCTTAAACAAAGAATCAGCTAACATGACCACAATGTCAAGTCGAACAACGAAGCAAATTATGGGACTGAATGTTAATTTGGCTTGATTATCAGGATAAAATAATATTCCCTCATCTGAGCAGAGGTAAAAGGATTAGTTGATTGATCACAGATTACTTTTTCTTAATTAATCATTCAGGAAACGAACAGCAGATTACATGATAATTTAAAAATCTTGCAGCCTTATTTCCTGTTAGAGAAAATGATGCACGATTTTGCACGAATTGCATGCACGAAGACCCCAACCCCTGGAAATGCATGATTTTTGCTGTGGTAAGAACTTACACTGGACATACTGGGCATGTTTCCATGATCTTTAACAGGCATCACTGGGGGCCAAAGACTGTCTATCAAGCTGAAAAGCCTGGTGCGCCTGAGAGTGAAACAAGACAAAAGAGGGAAAAAAAAGATGAAGGAGGGGGGCACTGGAAAGGGGGAAGAGCAGGAGAAACTAGTGAATAAGGGACTCTAATGGGAAGACAGACAGCTTTCACAGCCAGTTTTACTCCTTGGGAAACATGGATCTGTTAAGACAGAGCTTGGTTTAACGTCACCTAGAATTAACAGCGAGCATGCATGGGCTGGCAGAGCAAAACACACACAAAAATGTTTTTTGAAGCAGGGTTTAAGACACTGAATAGTGGGAAAATAGTTCACACCCAAGATAAAAAAACAAAACACGTACAAGTGATTATAAAGACCTATCTCTATTGCTACAGTCTTTACCTCATTCTGAATCTCAGGATTGACAGACCTGGTGTCATGGTGTCATAATGTTTCATGTATGCTGCACTGACACTGAATATATAGGTTAAATAATTAAATGATCAGGTAGCAACTCTGAGGGCACACGTCAATCTTTTGATTTATCTCCTCTCTTCTAAGTAGTACTTGTTGAGTTCAGGGTGGCCGGTCAATGTTACTTATTCATCTATGGGCCTGCTGTCATATCAGCCTGTGGTTAACAACCTGTTAGTCAGCTCATAATCACAGGGTTTCTTTGTGTGGAACTGGTTCTGCAGCCCATTCACGTCCAGTGAGGCCTATACAGGGATGAGTAATGACAAAAACTAACAGAACTCACTCAGCTCATTGTGATGTTGATATAGAGCGGGTCATCAACCTTAGTGCACTATTTTTTAATATTCAATTAAAAAATTGTAGTAGTAGTAGTAATGCTGTAGTTTGTAGACCATAAAATTAGAGCTGAGATGTTATTCAATACTTAGAATATAGACAGATGATCGTGTGCAGTATCTACAAGATGATTATTTAGAAACTCTACAAGGAAATAGTCTGACATCTTGGGAAATTCACTATGCTTCTTTAGTCGCTTTCCTGTTAAAGATTAGATGAGAGGTCTGATACCACTCTTCTCATCTAGATCTCGGCAACAAACCATATGACCATTTAGGTATCAAATTATTCTGTTTAAGTACAGATTATTATATGGTTATAAGAAAGTGGGGGGAAAATTTTACTCATAATTTATCACAACCATGTCCACGTGTTCTTTCATTCAAGCTACGAAAATAGTAATGTGCAAGCACTGAAGGCCATACATCACAATGTGAGTGCAGACAAACTCCAGAGAGGTTATGGACTGCAGTCAGTGGCATTGAAAATACCAAGGATATAAACATAACCCCAGCCAGTCTCTAAATGTTCCCATGTCAGTTCTTCTAACTGCTGCTAATCTTGGATCCTGACTATGGAAACTCATAAGGGACACAGAGCATGCAACTCAGTATCGCTTTACATGTAAACAGTTGCACTTGTGGCAGCGCAGCAAAATTGATATGAGCTGCAAACATTAAATTCTCATTGAATTGTGTGTGGGTGGTGACATCTAAGGGCCGTTTGCTGTGATTTCTAATACTGGACATTTACACATGCAGTATATTACTATATATGTGCACATGCAGGGTGGTTTATTGGATTTCAGAGCAGATTCTGTCTTTCATCTGGGCTGCCATCTAAAATTCAGGTGATAAGCCACCCAGGCTTAGAGGGATGAATACAGAGGAGACGGGGCACACCTTTCTCGAGTGACCCGCTGCACCACTTTAATGCCTCTCAGCACACAAGTCCTCCCCTGCCACAAGTGGCAATACTGGTGAAGGTCATCCTTGCAGGGCAGGAGGTGGAGCTGGACAACACTGAACATCCCGTAACTGTCCTGGACAAGCACACACAGCCTGGGGGGAAGTGAATGTGATATAAAATAATACTTTACATTTAGCAAGTTTGAATCGCATCTCCTTGTGTTAACTGTTCACTTATCTCCTGGTAAGTGAAAAGCATTTATAGCAAAGCACAGTCTTTAGTATTTCTAGACATGTAATATTTTTTTGATAACTAATCTTTAACTGAGGCAGTTCCATAAAGTTATTCAGTCCCAAAGTAATGTATTCCATAAAAACACAGCAGACATTTTCAATTTTTTTTTTTACCGTGAATTTAAAGTTATACATTTATGGAGAGAAAACAGAGGAGCGCCTATGCAGACAGAGCACTGAAAGCTCCTAAAGCTTTAATGAAGCGCTGTTTCTACCTGTAAAGAGTGAATGTCAAAATATTAACCTTTAAGCAAACATGGACAAGAGGTCCTAAGAGTTCTCAGAATAAATGGAAAGTTTAAACATTTATAGTCTTATGGTAACTGAGCAAACTCGGCTGTAACCAAAAAGCAAGGGGCGCCTAAGCTGAGACTGTCTTGTTGGTAAATTTCTCTTTTGCAGAACTTGCAGTACTTGGTGTGCGGAATTCATGTTTTTATTCTCAAGATTTTGTTTTTCCCTGTGGGGGCTGGATGTGGACAACATATAATTTATTTCTACTTCGAATTTGCAATTCTTGTTGCTCTAAATTAATCAAAAAGAAACAAATACAAGTTTTGCACTTAAAGAAACTGCAACAATCAGATTTTTTGAAAAATCAGATACATGAATCCTTTTTATGGTGAAATAATACAAATACGTTTCTACAAATAAGCATTTACAAGAAAGAATCATCACTATTCGCAGAGACGCACTAACAATGCACAGTTAAAGATCAGAACTGACATTTGGAAGTGTTAATGCTGGTGGCTGGTCTGACAGGCTGCCACTGACAGAAAAGCCCTTTGGCCAACAAAGTTGTGAGGCAGTGAGGGGCTGTGTCTTTCTGCACACTGCTGCTCCTAGCAAACCAGGAGCTTTAACTGCTATAACCTCCTGTATCTCAGTCAGTCAAGCTCAGACACAGCCCGGTACCAGCCCTGAGAGTAAACAGTGGAGTTCATATCCCTTGGTTAGACAAGCAATGGCCAGGGAGGAAGAGGAGGAGATGGAGGAAGAAAAACAGGGAAGAGGGAGGAGGACCATCAGCATGCCCATCATGCATGTGCATGTATGTGCACATCCCAGACATTGGGAACATTTGGAGACTGTTTTCAACCACCTGATTGGACCTATAAATGTCCTCTGTTTGTAAACACACGGTCTGTCTGTGTTTGTTTTCTAGAAATAGATATCTAAATAACATTCCTTACATGACATATGGTGATGGAGGCCAGTGTTTAAACCAAGATTATTTTCAGCTGTTTTGCTTCATTCACGATCCAAAAATCATATGCCATATCTTGTCCAAGCAACTAGGAATGTGACACATACAGAGGAGAGAAGTTTTCTACAGGTTTTATGTTTAAGGAGTGGTAAACACAAGTTCAACATGCAAAGCAACAAAACCAGACCCCAGCCCAAAGCTATTTATCAATCCATGGACATGTTACATGCTTTTTCAAGCACCTGAAAAGGTATTAACAAAATGCACATCTCACATTTGTATTTTTAAATGCAAAAATTATAGGGTCAGATCTGTTAATTTTTTGCTTCTGTTGAAAACATCTAGAAGAGTATTTTTTAAAAAAAACATGAAAAATTCTGAATTTGTAATGGTGCTTTGATCCTAATTTTGGTTTTTGGTTCCTATTTTCATATGAGTTGCAAACTTGTTCTGTCATTATTCTATCATCCAAATGGCTTTATCCACTTATTTCACTTTGTCTTGGAAAATATCAAGAAACAGACTGTGGGGGAAAAAAAAATTTTAAACTGTTTATGTCAACTATTTATCATTAAGTTAAGGACAGATTTCAGACAGAAAATGGCAGCAAATCATCAGAGGGAAACATTAGCTGAAACAAAGAAACGCTGCTACTTCATCAATGGCTTACTAATAATTTATCATTGAGCTTGTTGGATACTTCATATTGACTTAATGTATTGACTAATCCTTTCAGCACTAGCCAATTAGGAGTTAATATTAACCTAGCTTTCTCTACAATAAGTCAAGATTATTAATGCGAATGTTCACACTGCTGTAGCAAAGAAAAATTTATATATCTTAAAAAGTATACAGAAACTATATAGTGGATTTTGCTAAATCATGGCGCTAAGTAATTGCGCATTACTCAAACTGCGGTATATAATGCATTTATTGAGGTCTATCTTCAGCTACGGATTGACAAACATTTGATGGTCTTGTGAGAATTTACAGCAGCAGAATGGTGCCTGATTTCTGCTTTTTATTAACTACTCAGCCTTTTTATAAATATGTACTAGACTGTATGAATGAATCAACATTTAACTTTACTTACAACATAAATACAACTGACAACTGTGAGTCACATTTGGTGGGGCTAAATATAAACTTTTAGTGGCGCTTGTCTGGAATTGAAAAAAACCTAGAAATGAAATCTGAACAACTTGAGAGACAGATAAAGGGTGATGCGACGTTTGGTGGTACCAGCTTGACATAAACAACCATCTCCCCATTCAGTTCTTCCTTTTAGCTGTTAGCAGCCCCACTTCCTGAAAAAAAAAAGAGTTTCCTCACTCCCAAAAAAACTCCTCTGCCATTGGCCCCTTTAAGTCACAGGGCGTTTTCAGGAATTTGTTGTTGTGAGCGATCCCAGAATTCTCAGCAGCTCAGGTTTGCTTCCAGGAACTACGATCCACTGACCTTCTGCAAACACACACACACACACATACACATCGTCACACTGCGTACACATGCTAGCCCCCGCACATGCACATTACTTGGCAACATGCAAGTGACCCACACATTAAGAATATAGCGGAGACGGCTCATTGGTGGTGGGGGGGCGGACAGGCGGGATTTCTTCCTATGTGTTGTCCACCAATCAGTGCAGGCAGAGTGATAAACAGAGTTGTAACAGGACCCTTGGAGCACATTGTGTTCCCTCTCCACCAAGAGAAAACACACACACACACACACACACACACACACAAATAACGTCTCCTTACTTCCTCCAAACAGTTAATCTTCTTGTTTATTCTATTCTGAATTTACTGGAACTTAACATCTTCAGGCATAAATATCATCCTGGCGTCGCTCTTCTGTATGTGTTAACACTGAGGCTAAACAATAAAAGGATCAAATAAACATGCTGACCAGGGGAGTGAGTCAGAGAGGCTGGTGACACAACATGAGAAGTACACAGCTGTCCTCGTCTTTATACCCTCCTCTATGGAGCCTGGAAAATTTACGATAAGCAACACACTGTACAAAGCATACCTTGTTAACTCAAGCAATATGGTTAAAAAGTAAAGATAACACGAAGGAAATGGTGGACAGATAATATAATTTTAGGAGCCACATATTTTAAACTCTAAAGCGTTTGTAATAATCTCCCAACCTCTGTCCCACCTGCATGCTTTCACAAGTCGAAGTCGAATGTGGTTGAGTTAGAGAGAAATGGAGGCGAGGTAAGGAGTGTTTCCGGTCAGTGGGTTTCGTTTGTTTACCAGATGCAGAGGCAGCATGGCAGGAACATGCGTCATATTACAACCGGTGCTTGTTTAGTCAGTTGGCTTGTCAGCTGACTGAGGCTCTGCTCCCCTCACCGGCAGATTGACCCTCAGACCCCTTCACTTAGAGTAAGCAATACTTTTCCTTTATTACTCAGCAAAGGAGAAAAACAAAAAGCCTGGGGAGGGCCAGGCAACTAAAGGTCAAGCTTGCTGGATTTTGTTCAAAAAGAACATTCACTAATTCACTAACTATAACAAGACAATTCAAGGAAAACCTTTAGGTAATTTCAAGTGCACAAGAAGCTTTCAACAGGTCACACTACAAATCTTTTAAAAACTATTGTACATAAAACGACACCACTGGATTTATATAGTCAACATTGTTATTGGTTGTAAATTAATACAGATAAGTGGACTCTGTAAAATAAATATTATATCAACAACTGAGAAAAAAAACTCATAATGACAAACCCACAAAATTATCACTTGACTTTACAATCCTCCTCAGCTCTACTGATCATTTTAGTGGCTTTAAGCTGTTTGTTTTAGTTCTGTTTGGTTCACTCTCAGCAGTCCACTTTTGTTACCATTAAAAACAGGCTTTTTTTTTTTCAGTGAGAAAAATCATTAACACACTCTGTCAAGCACCAAGCTACACACACATACATGGGTAGTGAATAGCTGGTGAAAATAATGGCGCATTTAGCTGCTAAAGGGTAAGAATTTCCTGAAGAAAATGTGGAAGAGCAATAATCAAAAGGATGACTGTCGTATTGGCTATATATACAGTACAGTATGTGCAGGCAGAGCCTCATACGTGTCAGCTCAGGCCACCTGTATTTAAAGCACGAACATAGAGGTCCTCAGTCAGGCAGTGATAGTAAGTCAGCCCAGTGTCATTCTTCATTCCTTTCCATGAGAGAACAGTAAGTTATAGTCATAACATTTGGATCAACCAAGAACTCAATGATATCCAGGTTACGATCACATATGACAAAGACTGACGAATCAAATTACCAATTAATTATTCCAACCTCAGCAATAGATATTCATTTAAGCTACACCAAAAGTCACCCCATTCCAGAGAACTGTGCATGGTGTTGTAATTCTGAGAATGCAAAGCAAAATGTTGGGCTACATAATGCAGCATGTACTTGTGATTTTCTTGATAGCATTAAGATAAAAACTAAAACACAAAAACTGTTGCAAATCTGCTCCACCCAATAGAGTACAAATCGGCACAAATTCAACTCTGGCTTGCTGGTGCACAACATTCTGAAAACATCATGTCGTCTTTCCTGAGAATTGGCTAGAATATCTCAGAGAGCGGCTGGATTCAATTAGGAATGTTTGTGTCCTTTGTCAAACAATGCCATATGGCTGGAGACAGTGTGAGCACTCTGTGGGCTGCAGTGTGCGAACAATAGCCTGACCACTGAGACACACATTGTGCCACCAAGGGGGAGCATGCAAAGCCTGAGGCCAAGAAAAGAAAATGCTATTTTGTAACCAAAAAGTATACTATTATGAATGTACTGTAAGAGAAGAGCATTTGCTGCAGATGAAATGATTCATTTTCACAGTTTTTGGTTTTAAGCGACCAACCAAACACCTTACTGGGCTGCTCAGTACCAGCTAGTGCAACAGTACCTGGTTTTCCCTTTTTCTGCAGGAAGAAGATGTGGGGAAGGCCAGGAAGGAACTCTGGTCTTAAGGACTGACATCACAGATGAGTCAGGCACAGTGATGGAGTAAACTCTCTGAACTACCACCTCCACGTCCTGCTTCACAGAGCCAGCCTGGCCCAATCCCTCAATGACCTCCAGCAGAGAATGGCAGTGTCTTGCCAAAACCCGAAAACATCCAAAATCACTCAGGGAACCTAAGGCAGCAACCTGAGAGGGAAAAGGACACAAATTAATAGAAATAATAGTGGGATTCTTAGCTTAGTAACATAAGATCTTTTGTTTTGAGTTTGTGGCTATTGGTTGGATCAAATAATCAAATTGATTTTGGAAATCAGTGATATGATCAGGAAGTTTACATTAATTTTATTATTTATGTCTGACATAAATGAGAACAAACAATAAACCTACTTGTGGAGAAAGCCATGAAAAAAAGTCTGTCAAATAAAATAATTGTTAGCAGCAGTGCAATGCTCCAGCAGTCTGTTCAGTTAGACTTATCTTTTTGTGGAAAGCTTACTTTTGCTAGCACAGTGTGACATGGAAGCAATTAATAATTGTTTAAGAATGCAACTTACCAATTTGTCTCACAGTTATCTATATGTCATTTAAATGTCAAAAAATAGCAAAAAAAAAGGCAACCAAGAAAAGCAGCAAATTCTCACAACTGACTATATATTATACGATCTGCAAAAGATTTTAACCGTCACACAATTGTCATATAGTGTGAATTTAAAAAAAGAATCAATTATGAAGACTTTTTGCACATGTCCTCTATGACCCATAATTCATGGCCTAACAGTGCATTTCAAATCAGAAATAAGTAGTAAATCGGTTGACTGTAATGCCATTGAAGCATACGTACCTGTTTGGTATCGCCCTCCTCTGCAGTCCTACACACCTTCAGCAGTCCAAATGTTTTACAAAGGGAATATGGATTGCACCTTTCCACTGAAAGCAGGCCTCTCACAGCAGATGTGCTGTCAGCTTTGGAAGCAGAGTAGACCTTCTGGCTGAAGTGAGTGTTCAGAATAATATCATAGCTGAAACCCTCTATGGAAAGACTTTGCCTGCAAAGAGGTAAACAATCAGATATAGACTGTTCATATAACACTTGTGTCAGTGCTATTGTTGTACTCTAAAGTTTCTCATTGAATCTGACAACAGAATTGGGTTTAGGATCTTGAATTCATCATGAAATTGTAGATATGTAAGGTGTTCGGCAATGACAATCAGTTTGAATTATGACTGTGTTGATAAACTCATATTTTACAGTAGAATAAAGATTTTGGCGCAAATGTAGGGGGGCGAATGCATGAAACATTTTGAATATCAAACTGAGATAAGGTACCCATCCACCTACACGTGTCTGGTAACAAGGCAACGGGTTGCAACAGGGACACAAGTATAAGTATGCAGAACTCCTCTTTTACAAGTGAAAATACACAAAGGTTACATTTGCCCTCTTACACTGAGGTGAAAGATACATTTTCTATGTTCTTAAAAGGCTACATAGTTTGATTAAGAGATTTCCCAAACGTGACATCATGCGTGGAAAATTGCTTATCACAATCAAACAGGCTCGGTTCGCCAGTGAAAAGGAACAAATCAAATGCAAAGACTGCAGTTCCTTGAGTGCCCTTGTGCTGGAGTTTAACCATCGCTTCCACAGGGTTCACTTAAGTCCTTGTGTGTAGAGAAAAATATGATGAACCACAGCGTGAAATCTAAAGCGAAACATTTCTGTTCATGTGCTTTTGCTCATGAGCATGTTCAACTCACATCTGAAGAGGTCCTAAACCTGACAGTAAAAGAACTTGAATGGGAGCCAAATAATTCTGCGGCACATTGTTTGTGTGGCGCTTGAGCTACAACTTACTCTTTTTTCCCACATGACATGAGTAATAGTGTGATGATGGCTTATCACTGACTCAGAGCCAAGTGCACTCTTTGACTGGAACTGCTCTACATGTCACAGCTCGTCTCAGAGAAATTAAACACAGAGACAAAACCCGGAAAACAAAATATATTTGTTTGTAAAACAAAGGAAAGAGATTATTCAGAAACCAAATTATTATAGTTTTTGGTTTTGCCGAACTGAAAAAAAATGCTGAACTGTTTTAGAGAGGTCATTATTAAATTATATCTTCACTGTGGGGCCATCATACTGACAGGTACTTCTAATATGTAGTCTACTCTCTTCGATTAAAAAGGGTTATATAAAATATCCTTACACATCAGTGGGAGCATTCATAATAATAAATATCCATAGCAATTAATTATATTCAAAAGACAGATATTTAGATACTTGCAGAATATAAAGAAGGAACAAGGTGAACAATACAGAAACATTTGTACAAACAAAAGTCTTTTACCAGATTTAAATCAACATATGAGACTGCCTGAAAATTATAACGCAATCTGTACAACGGTATTGTTTATCGCAGGAACTGTGCATACAGTTTGTGACCCTGAACACTTACCCATGCTAGTGCAGACACTTGGATGACTCATCCATTTGACAGTAAACTGAAAACTACTCCACTGTCCCTATAACAGCTATTTTATCATTTATGAAATAGTCATATGACACATATTAGCTAGTTATACTTTGAACTTATCTGTCTTTTTGTGAATGACATGACAAAAATGAATAATAGAAAGTATGCATTACCATTTTCAACATTTAAAATCCTGCATAACTTTGATGATTAATTTTGGTACGGTTTTAAAAAGAAATATGTGAAAATGGGGAGCATGGTAAGAGTGATATTACAGCAAGAAGGCCCAGGGTTCGATTCCCGGCTCAGGGAGTGGGTTCTCTCTGGGTACTCCAGCTTCCAAAACAGGGGGTTAGGTTAATTGGTCATTCTAAATTGCCCATATGTGAATATGAAGGTGAGCGTGCGTGTTTGTTTGTCTCTATATGAGACAAACACTGTATATGTTAGCCCTGTGACAACTGGCGACTTGTCCAGGGTGCACCCCGCCTTTGCCCGCAGATGCTAGGATAAAGAACCCCCACCTCCAACACCTAACAGTGGTAGAAAATGGATGGATGGATGTTCCTTTCACTCCACTACATTTATTTGACCATACAGTTGACATTGAAAGGATGGCTGTAGTGTTTAGATAAACAGGTTTAAGTGGCTAAAAATTAAATAATATTGTTACAATCCTCCTCAACTATGTAATTTTGCTATTTTTAATGCAGTGTTGCTTTAATTTGCTGTCCGGACCCATACTCCTACAGAACATTTCTGCACATGTACTTAATAATATCTACTTAAAAAAAAGTCAGATCACTACTTGTACTCGGAACATTTTAATACTTTGTTCCTTATACACTTAGTGCTCTCTTGCCTTACAGGGATTTTTGCCAGAGATCAGCAATCAGTGAAAGTCCTATTCGTACCAGAGCAGAACGTTCTCTTCACATGAGCAGGTACAAAAAACAAACAGGAAGTGTGACCCCATTGTGGACAGGTGAGTGGGCAGCTGTCATCATCAGACAGGTACTCAGGTAAAGGAGTGGCTCGGCTGCCTGCGTCACGAGTCCTAAGTGAATAATCCCTGCCGGTATTTCCGCTCTGCCTTCGGCCCACTCACAACAAGGCGTGGGAGGTGGGAGGAGCCAAACTACTCACTGCAGGAATTGCGGGGGAGGCTAACCCCTCAAGTGTCACACCGGAAACTGACGAGAGGAATTTTACTTAATGTTCTGAGTCCCGGGTTTGTCCTGTAAGCAGCAGGAGTCGGCCAAATGAGTATATCTTCAGAGAATATTCTGCTTGTCATCAAATTTTGTCCCTCCTGACTTTTTTATGATGATTTGGGGACTTTGTATTGAGTTATGAAACTGATTTATTTAATTACAAATCAAAGGAAGTACCTCCTGAAAGCAATTTACACAACCAAAGGAGCATAGAGGAATATTGCTTTATATGAAAAGGAATTCTTTGAAAGAGTAAATTTGTGTGTTTGATTAGGTCTCTACTCTCTTTTGATTTCAGGAAAACGAATCAACCAGGAAACAGAGGTGCTGAAGCCAAAGTCTCTCTCAAACCGCCATGTGTTTTCAATCTCGGTGCTCTGGCTCCCTCCACTCTCTGCTCCCAAATGCTCCAGAAAATAATTCTACTGTGTTTTTTCCCTGTTTTCTGGAAATGACCTAACAACTGCCAGGAAGAGGAATGTGAAGCATTCCCTGGAGCTGTCCGTGACGTCGGAGCGCTGAGGAGGCCCATGCTCTTCCGCCAGCTTGAATATTCCAGAGCACACTCAACACAAACTCCCAACAGCTGGATTCAACTGTTGCCTCAATCCAGAAAAAAGGAGACTGTTCCTAACATCTGGGTCTTTACTGTTGTGAGCTGAGAGCATAAGTTTTATACTTTAAACCCCAAATGATTACATATAAAAAAATCCATGTCAAAGTAGTAAATTAAGTTCTCTATGTGTGTATTAAAGCATGTCCCTTTTGCATTATACTGTTCTGCACATAGCAAATCAGTCTCATGTTGTGTAACTGTCTTTCTTTGTGTACTTTCTGATCTCCTGCCAAAAGACAATTTGGCTAAAAATTTACAAAGAACTACATGAAAAAGTTTAATTGATGGGTAACATTGATCATTCACATAAATGTCAAATAACCAGCTCAAACTAATAAAATAAAGCTAATTTGCATTTAAATATTCCCTCCAGCCACATTTAAAACATGTGAATGTACTGTTTTGAATAACTCAACTGATAGGATTTCTTAGAAAATCATACCAACTTCTTTCTCTTCACTGACAAATTCAGAATCTATGAAAACTGCTGGGCACAACATGTTTCCTACTTTAGTGTGTAGTCCATTCTCAGTGCATAAGTGTTAGTGGCTTCAAGCTAACACATGTGTTTGGTGTTTACTGCATCAAGACTGGCTTCCAAGCTAGTTGTGATAAACATCAAAATCATGCATGCATGTTAAAATATAAAATGCACTTCAGTATATTAAAGTGAAAACAGTCCTCTAGTCTCAAACTGGACATGCGTTATTCTACACACTGAGTGTCAATCATCCAGGAAGAGTACCACAAAGCAGAGGGAGGGTCTTTAAAGGGCACCGTGTAATGCATCCTCTCACCAAGGTGGGTAAATGTGGATGATATCTCTGGGCGCAGGGATCAGATAAGCTGCAGTTTCCCTGCTGAATAACACCAGCACACGTGCTTTCTCCTCAGAGATGGGGTTATTACTTCTGTGGCCCTCTCCGGGGGGCTGGCGGTGCTCACAGCGTGCCAGTTGCATGCTGCACTCCTCCAGAACCTCCAGCACCTCAAGCACCAGCACACCAGGCCTGTCCACTGGAGAACAGAGGAACAACAACACAGATGTCAAGTGTGTATCCATTTCAGTGTTCATGTTAAAAGTGTACCAACGCTTGCACGGACTCTTGATCTCTCTGTGGGACTCATTAGGCATTATGAGAGTAATTCTATGTATATTCTAAGCATTGCTTTGGAACTGTAAAAGTTCTTACTGACTGAGAATGAGTTGGATACAAAACATGTTGAATCCCACTGGGTGAGTGTGCAAATGTTTGGAATTTTACCACGGAACTGACTGTGCTTTTTGGCACAAACAATAAAGCCGACAACGATAATTATGAAGAGAAAATCAAGGCTATACCCTGAAGTTATAAATCAGACTGAGATAAGAGAACAACTTGGCAGTGTATAAAATTTGTGTGTAAAGTTAATTGCACTGACTTTGAAAAATGAAGAATGAGAGCAAACAGACAATGCAGTTTAGGGTCTATGTACAAGAAGAGGCCAAAGGAGGTATTTTAATATGTGAAGAGTACATCATATTAAATGGGGCGCTAGAAAGCTAACCATGCATGTGCAGCATGTGTGCATTTATATCTCAAGATTACAAGCTCATCAGAAATACCACTGGCTGCTGGCCCAAAACTGTTCCAAATCCTCCCCTTGACCTATGATGATGTGAGAAATTTTAGGCAATTTGAGTATATGCAAGGAAATCACATGTCCATGAGCAAGATAGTCATGCACCAAAATAACTACAAGAAAGAATAAAAAAAAAGTGTGCAATCACAGCATGATCACTGATGCTGCCGGTCTGTGTCAAAATAAGATGTTTTTATCCTCATGAGAACCATCCAACACGAGAGCTCATCGTAAACATGATTTGGGTGTCTGCATTACAAAAACACTACATACTGATTTCAAATGTAAAATCTCCACACTTTATACCTGCTTTCAACAAGAACTTGTGCATTGCGCTAATCAAAACATCAAATGACCTCGGTAACATCATGTGGGAGTGTTTCCCCCCAAAATCAACTGTCAGTGTTGAGACCCCTGCTTGTGTCCTATTATACATAGGCACATAACAGCGACAGAATACAAGTGGTTTTGGTACACCACGGAAAGGAAAAGAGAAAATAAAAGACCTAGGCAAGCAGTTTCCTGTCACCTACATATTGAGGTCACAGTTCAGAGCTCAACGATCACGTACAGCCGGCACTTCCTGAACGTCGCTGCTCCCTACCCCCAGATTATTCACTGTTAAAAGTGAATCATGTGGATGTAAAAGAGCTGAATGTGGCTGTAAGTGTGGCTGATGAGGTGGGTTTGTGCGGATCACCTGTTACTGCTGAGGTATCAGAGAGCGACTGGTGTCTCCAGAAGCTGACAGCTGACCTCTGTCTACGCTGAAGCTTATTCAGCCTCTCGGCAAGACCTCCACTGTGCAGACAGAAGTAAACAGATGATGCTCGCATGAAACACATAGGGTTTGAACCAAATCAAAACGGTTTATGAGAAAAATCTCATTTATGAGTAAATGAAATTTTTCTGATGCAACAAAACAAGCTGTCGAGGACTACAGATAAGCTATCTGTCAGATTTGGTGGGCATGGAGATGGCAACGACATTTTTACCCACGTCTTGACACCAGGTGTCCCTTTCATCGCTAGTACTACCGTGGCAACATTTCCACAAAGCATGACTGTCACCTGGCAGAAGAAACATGTCTTCTTTGTTTTATTCTTATGAGGCAACACACTGGAACACTTGATGATATACAGTAATGTGAGCTTGAGATCTCACTGATTCAACTTGCCCGAACAGCACTGAATCAATCATGTATCAGCTGACAGCAAATACAAACGGCCACTGATATTATTATACATTTTTTTGTTTACACTAAAGGGACAAAAACAAAATGGGTACAACCAATGTAAAACAGCATTCAAACCTTTGAAATTTCCGCTTCTTTTTGGCGGAGTCTTCGGGGGTCTTGCACTGCCCGTCGATGGGTTTCTGAGGCGTTTGCAGCATTGCCTGCGCTGATCTGACCCAGTCACTGACTGACCTTTTGCTGCCCTCACTGTTTTGAAGGGGACAGCTCTCAGAGCCCAGATTGCTGGAGGTCACAGGCTGCCCTATATTCTCAGCATCAGACCTGTAGCCTGAGATCTCTTGTTCTGCTGTCTGGAGATAAAGTCATAATTAATAATAATTCATATGAAAGGAACCAGCTGAAATATTTCATGTTTGAATGAACTGGTGTTAAATCACAGATACAATGCCACTAAACATCTGTGGAAACTAGGTATTTACAATGGCCTTTAATAAATAAATCATGAGTAATTACAGATGTGTTAAAATCAATAAAAAACATGCGTTGTTATGGTACTCTGATACGCTATCCGCCTGATTAATTCAAAAGACATGTTAACAGAGTCTTTTTTGCTATATCACCCCTCAATGTACCAGAGGGAATACTTTCTCATGGAAAAATCCACAAAAAAAAAAAAAAAACAGAGTTCCTGTCATGTGCAGACAAGACCAGCATACCAGGATCTGTCAGCCAACGTGCTCTTGTATTTGAATCAACTTGATCCTGCTAGGCGGAGTGCCAGCAGACGTCACACTCCAACCAGCTACAGAGAATAAGGAACACTATGTTCCTGGCCCTGGCTCAAAATTTTTTTCACCCAGCACTGAAAGCATTGTAAGCACAAAGCTCTGGGCAGCCTTGTATACTGATATGTTTTCCTGAACAAACAGTAGTAAAACAGATGTTATAGCCGTGCCCTGTTGACATGGCCCTGATCTAGCGTAGCCCTGATGTGGTGGAGGTTGTTGAACCCCTTTATGCGGGTGACAAGCTTAATCTGGGAAGTGGCCGTCCTCTTCGGCCTTGAAACACCAAGTCGCTCGTAACAGCTCCGCCCGTCCAATCTGGCAGAAGCTCAACAATTGAGTCGGCTGTACATTTATCTGGAGTAATAAACTCTGTCTCAAACTGCGACCGGCTCCTCTGTATCCTGTTAGATCCGGTTTGATTTACAATTGGCACTGTGTAAGCCTGCATTGCAGGCAGTGCAGAAATTCAAACTAGGTTACATTTAGCTGTTCTAATAAGCAAAATGGTATGTACATACACAGAATTGCAATGCTTATATGTTATAAGCGTTGTCAGACATCCATATGTTGTTTAACACACTAAATGCATTGGATAAAGAGCACTTAAACTATTAAAAACCCCATACGCAATACATTTCTACACTTGAAAAACTAGGAGCCTTGAGATTATGTCTTTCTAGCAAGTTTCTAGCCACAAGCCTAACGTGAGGTGATCTCAAGTCCTTTGTGACCCCAGAGAGCTGATAGCAGCAAATTAAACTGTGACAGGGGGAAGTAGCTGGGTCTGAGGCGGTGATGCTAATCTTCTTACAGGCTTCCTCTCTGCACACAGCCTGCAAACTCAAAGCTTCATCACAACATACTTGTTACGTCAACTCATCTTTTGCTTTACATTTAATTAGCCAGCGCAGTATTGTACAGCACTGTGCAATATCAGACTCTTAGTGGTCTCCACCAGCACCATGCTGTTTAAGTTCACTGCCACAAGGCTGCAATGTACACAGCTGCAGCACCTCTGTAGTTGTTCTCTGTGTTCTCGGACCAGAACGTAAAAACTTCACCACTCCTTATACATTCTCTCCATGCCAGCCGTACCTTGGACAAACATCGTCTCTGAATGACTTTTGAGGAGGAAGCCAATCCAAGTCTACACAGCGAACAGGAGAGCTCACAAAAGATTGACTACAACGATAATGATACCAAGTAGCATGAGAGGTGCGTTCAGCCAATTCACTATATTACACAGTGTTCTAACAACTGTTCAACTTTGATTGATTTGCTTATTATTTGCTTATTATTGTTTTAATTAATCAGATTTTAGAAAATTTCACGGTGAGTGCAAAAAATGTTAGCAGAGGCCACTGAATGACTTTTTAATGTTTTGTCTAAATGTGTGATGCAACACAAAACCAGAGTAAATCCTCAAATTTAAGCAGTTGGAACCATCAGAGATTTGGAATTTGCACTTACAACAAAAAAGACTTATCAATATTAGCATTTATCCTCTAACAAAAAACTAACTGCTGTCCACACACACACACACACCCACGCACACACCCACACACACACACACACACACTCAGTGTTTTATTGCTACCTCAGCTTGCGAACTTTGGAAGTCTGGAACATAACCTGGATTTATAAAGTGCACAGTGCAATACTGGTTTGAACCTGTAAGGCCCTTTCAGGACAAGCTGAAAGAAACACTCCATCTGGTGGTATGCACAATGCTGTCAAACCAAAGTAAATCAAGACAACACTCAAATAAAGACTTAGAGTAAAACACAACATCAAAAGCATTGTTTTCCATTATTCTACAATATGTCATTTCATGTAAGCAAAAACTGAAGGTGGGGCCCAACATACACGGTCAACAAATTGTCTTACTGGACTCGAGGAAAACTACAGACACTCATGGTACTACTTCTAGGAAAACTGCATAAATTGGACGTGTAACACTTTTAAATAGAAACATACACAGGACTCTAACAGCTGTGAAGAACTGGCGCCATCTAGTGCTCATAAAAGCCCACAACACCCAAGTGAAAACAGCCATTTACCAAACATGCATATGAGTATTGATTCTTGCATAAATGGTTGCAATAAATCAACAGACAAAATTTAAATAAGTATAGATGACTCACATGTGTAGGTTTATGAGGTAAAGATTCTGTTTTTTCATCAAAGGACTCAGAGTCACGGTCAGAAATTCGTTGGCCATCATCCTTTTCGACATCTTCCTTAGATATATCCACATCACTGTCTGTGTCAATAACAGGAAAGTCATCTAAAGAATGAGTACAAATGAGGTTAGATAATGTGCTAACAAGTAAATCTTACAAGCTTAGGAAAAGACATTTTGGATACACATTCATTTTCTTGCTACTAGTTGGATGAGAACATCTAAACCCTACAGGGTAATTATGAAGCTGAAGCCTGTGGTCAGTCAGCTTAGTTAGGACAAATTATGGTCAGAGGGGTCAGATAATTAGTCTAATAAATGCATAATGTTTTTTTGATGAAAAAAACTTGAAATCATCTGAAGCAAAATATATTGAAATCTTTACAGACATAATAGTGTTCACATCAAATATGTGGCAAATGTTTAGTGCAGCCCAATAAAATAAAAAGTATATACCAAACATATTAACGGTATTTGAAAATATTTCACTTGAGAGAAAAGCACTTCACGTGGTTGTGTAGATTGCTGTGTGGGGAGAACTTTACAAGTTATTTGTAAAAAAAACTACATTAAGTTCTTTATAGATCCACCCCTTCAAATCTGCTCTCAACATTACAATGTGCACTTTTTTTCTGGGGGACCATCCTAAACAACAAACAAACTAGGTAAAAATTGTGAAAAATGCAGTGTTAAGGAGATACATGGCTAACTATCATTAATATACTGATAAAAAAAAGTGGTACAAAACTCCTCATGTGACTCTCTGTAAACAACATAATTAATGTAGGTTTAAATGTTGCAAGATTTTTCTCTTACAACTGTTTGCACTCTCTAGAATTTAATTTCACATCAGAAATGGTGTAGGTGAGGAAATGAGACTTAAAGCAAAGGCCAGTTCTATAAAAAGTGAAACTGCACATCAAGAACAATCAAATACTGTATATATACAGTCCTGAGTCAACAAGTTACCGTTCTCAGTGCTGGGCATTCGCAGCACTCGGCTGTAAGCCCTAAATGGAGCTGTGGGTCTTCTTGATCTCTGAGGACTTTGTTGCTGCTCCCGGCTCTGCTCTTCTGACGGTTCACTGTCACTGGAGCTCCAAGCAATGTCCTCATCACAGCGATGGTCACCAGCAGTCCGCGCTGGACAGAGAAAGGAGGACACTAAGAGTTAATATCATGCCGTACTCAAGACAAGATTGGTTGACGGATTCATTATCAAAACAATGGAGACACCTCCAGAGGTGTAAATAAGAAAGTAAGTAAGTAAGTAAGTAATCACACTCCCCACTCACACAGATTTTGTTTCTGTGTTAATTGTACAGTTGTCCTGACTGCATAAATTCAAGCCGAGAGAAATTATATTCAGGTACTGTTTGAAAAGCAAGAACCCAGGATTTCAAATATGTTTTTTTCTACAAAATTCCTTTTTCATTTAGCAACAGAAGACCTTAAAAACATGTATTATTTTCTAAACACATATTTTTCTTTAAGACAAATTTAGAATTGAATGTAGGAAGGATCCGATCAAAGAATAAGAATTTGATACTGTGTGCACATTATAATTACAATACCTGGTTCATTCAAATAATCTTTACATAACAATTAGAACCTGACAGAATATTTGTTGGTCAATATTATCTGCAGACATTCACCTATCACAAATATCGAAACATTGAGACTTCAAAGAACACAAAGCAGAAGAAGATGCTTGGGGTGATTTATAATTGTTAAATTACCAGTGAAGGTCACTGTTTCAGAGCACTGCTATTATCTAAGACAATAAAATTGTTAATCCATAAAATTGTCAGACTCCATTGCATTCATTAGTAACAAATGTTTTATAACCTCATTTGAAGGATCACTGCAAATTTTTCATGTATCTGCAAAAATATCAAAAATATGGAGATCGGGACCCTAATATCAGTACTGGCTGCAAAAGATGCAAATTGTTAGGCTGCAATAACAACTTTGGATCATTAATGGCAATACTCTATGGTATGTTTAGTGATGATAAAATGACTATATGATGGTATTTTATTAGAGAATAAATTACCTAAAGCAGGGGACTGTGCCAACCTTCTTATGGCAGAGAGTTTCCTTCCTGATGACTTGAGGTTCTGCAACAAAACCAGTATCAGCACCATCAACCATGTCAGACAAACAGGGAAATGGTGCAGAACACCTCTGTGAGTGTCCTCTGAGGTAACTATCAGATCATAAAACTCTATGCACCTGTATTACTGAGGTGTCCCCAAAGCTGTCTCCACACTTCTCCCAACTCTTGGCGGAGCACACGGATGACAGTGATGATGGCTCTCTCCCCCCTCTTTGAAACTGATCTTTGACATCGTCAGGGAAAATTGCACACTTTACACCCCCGCGGTGTCTTTTCCGCTGAGAGGGGAATAATGAAAGAGAGGACACGTGCATATAAACAAGAACGTCAAACACGTTTTAAAGGGTAACTTACGTGGCTAATGCAGTTCACGTTTTTTTTTTATTCCTGATTTCCATTGTGATGGATAACTTAAATCACACAAGGTTGTGAATTTGTTGTGTCATGTGCGGTCTGAAAGGTAACTGGGCTGACACAAGCGGATAACTTGAGCTGCAGAAGCTAACTAGCCTGTCAAGATAGCGACGTATCTCGGTAACGTTAACGGGTTTCTTACCTTTCTAAAAGACATAACGACAAAACACGATATCGTGGCCGCTGCTGTAGTCTATACATAAGTCCACAACCATCTAAGCACGCGTTTTTATTGGCCCTTGGAAGTACAGTTGCGGTTTGCCGGTGGCTGGTGCCGCTAACTCTCAAACTAAGCTAACCTCGCTGACGAGAAGCACTCACCGATGTTACTCAATCTGAAGAGGGGTGCGTTTCATTATCTGACGGGGATAGCCCGGATGCGGTCTGTGTGAGCTTCTCAATCAAATGTATGGGCTTGCATGCAGCCACGAAAAGTAAGTACTAAGTAGTCTGAACTTTTATCACGTGCCGTTTAGTCAGGTAAAATTCAAATGTAATATATCAGACGGTCCATCAATTTTCCATTCTTTCCTCATGTGCATTATATTCTTGGCCAACACCGTTAATACTTTTTTTAAATTAACTTTCTTTATTGGAACTACAAGTAATAACACAACAGTTACTCTAACAGAGGACACTTATATATTCTACATTTTCCCTTCATTTTATCCCACCCACAGTACCAAAACACCCAAAGGAGAATGTGGATTATACATACAAAACATATACAATGAAAATAAACAAATAATATAA